>CM040239.1:306697313-306893163 GCA_022545495.1 Chrysanthemum lavandulifolium | reverse complement strand
AATATCATAAGTATTTCACAAAAAGAATGCATCCTTTCTAAAATAAAATAAAGGAATCCTATCATCTACACAAAGTAAAAATATACTCATGAGATATATCAGCATTTGTGAATTGTGACAAGTAGCTGCTGCCGATCATCACTGTCATGCAAAACACTCCTTGTAGCTTTGTTTAAAAAGCATTATACTTGCCTTATATGCATCAACCCACTGTCGGAATGCTTTTGCCCGCTGACGCAATGCTTTAGCCTGACGTCCGAATGCATCAGCCTTCTGTAGACGTTCGTTAGCCCTCTGTCCCAATGCTTCAGCCCTACGCCGCAATGCATCAGCCCGTCGCAATGCATCAGCTATTGAATCAGCCCGCTGCTCTAATGCCTTAGCCCGTTTTTCTGCATATTCCTTCCGGTTCAATAAATTAGCCCGCCATTCCATTGCAGCATTCTGTCGTCCCAAAACATTAGCCCGTTGTTTCAAAGCATCAGACCTCTTGTTCAATGCATGTGTCAGCCGTCCGCATTCATATTGCTTAAATGCAGTAAATCCACGTTTGCTGTATGGAAAGCGCCTAATATTCTCCTGCATGAACAATCATAGATTTTTATTTAACCAAAAACCGAGTTAGTTTTTTGGTTGATTAACTAAACAGAAGAAACAAATTCATGCTTCGAGATTGCATTATATATAAAAGGAACTGAAGGTTAATTTTAAGAATGTGATTGATTACCTTTTGATCGTCAGCGTCAGGAATGCAAAGGCGATTTACATAAAGAATTCTAACATCCCTCAATGCAAAGAACTTGTTGCATTGAAGGCACTGACAAATTATATAAGACAAGATTAAAATGAGAATCAAATTGTAGCTGAATTAGTTTAAGTTGTCATGGTGGACAAAAACTTACATGTGCATGCGTATACTTTTGAAGCCAATTCAATATACAAGACATTCCAAATATATGCCCACAGGGAAGAGAGCTGTAACAGTCATATATGACACAAGAAGCAAAGTTAAAAATAGCCCGAGTCAATTACATTCAGTGACGATACCAGCTATTAGATATCAACAATATTATGGTTGATCATCAATGAAAACACATGTCTAAAGTTTTACTTCTCAATAAGACACATATTAGTTAAGGTATTAACATTAGCGTCATTCGACAAAACAACATTTAATGTGAGGCCGAGGAGCATAGACTGATCCGAGAACTAACTGATTAGAAAACTTTGGAAATTGCTCATATGCGGTTGTATAAGTCTTGGGCTTGAACACAGTTCTCTCAGTTGAAAATTAAACCTTGCACGTAAAGGTTAAATCTTTTTTCCAACTTACATGAATAAAGAAAAAGATTGAACAATTTTGGAAAACACAGAGATATATACTAGGTCACAAACTCACAATTGCTAAACAAAATGCTTTTAGTTTTCGATCAAGTTGATTACTTTTCAGTCTTTAAGGCTTTAAGCAAATTCCTTCAACGTTAGACTAGTATGAATGGCATGTTGGTAACTTGCTACCTCGGGTAACTTCATCTCCTCCACTTTCTCATACTCTTCTTCATCATTGTTATCATTATCATCTCCTTCTCTATCTTCTTCTTCAAAGTCCAATTTCAGTTCCACACTTTCTTCTTCGTCAAATTCCAATTCTGTTCCATCACTTTCTTCTTCTTCTCTATCTATTACATCATGTATTTCCACCTCTTTCGCAACCTCCTTAATCATTATTCTTTAAGGTAAAACGATACAAAACAAAACAAAAAAAAAAATCATCATCGATACATGTTTTATTTAAAAGAATGTTAACATTTTGCATCGACCATAGTTGTATTTAACTTAACAAATTTTGATTACATTCATAGAATTTTAACAAATACCTACATTCTCTTATTCCGCAATGTTGCATCTAAGTAAAGTAGCAAATACATAATGTAAACTGGAACCATATTAATATGTAAAACTATAGCTAACTCTGTGTTTTGTGAGGAGCTTTTTGGATGGTATCTTTAATGAATAATGATAAGACGAGTTTGATAGTAGTGGTGGTCCTCAATATGAAAGATCCATACCTAAATCGGCTTGATGTATATGGGTATGGATTATATATATCATTCATTCTGTAGTGGTGGCTTCATCTTAAACAAACACTTTTAATCACTTTCATAGTCGTAGTCTTATTCCATAGTGGGATCACAAACGCACCTTATGCTTGGTAGGTAATGAGTTTTAGCTTTTGAATTTTGTTGAAGCATCCTATTTTTTATTTTATTTTTGGGTAAAGGGTTTTTTACCCTGGTAAAAATAAAAAAAACACTAATAAGACACTATTTGTTGAAGCGATCCTATTTATAACACTAATAAGACAAACGTAGGGTCTTACGTCATTCTACAATTTATAATTACAGTTACTGTTACCAAACGCTTCTATAAAACATAATATTTTCTCGAATAAAGTCTACTAATAATGTGAAATCAAGTAGTTGAAATGCATACCTGATAAAGTGAATCAAATCGCTAACTTATTTGCCGATGGGTGCTAGTGCTTGTAATAACTAATTAATATACTCAACATTACTTGAATATGACAATCCTATATACATTTAGACATCATGTGCGAGACACGTGCCTCTTACGTTTTGTAGCCAAAAATCCAAAATCGATTTATTTTTCTTCAAACAATGACACTGACACTTCCGGTCCTTTGAGTTTTGCAATTTTAAGTAAACTATCCTCCTTCATTTCTTTTCTATATGTTTGGCGACACATAGTAGTAGCAGTAGCAATAGCAATAGCATAAGCGTTTTCCAACAAATTATTTTGCAAAACACAAAATCCTCTATTTTATAACTTAACAAGGAAAATCACAAAACAAATTTAAATTGTTTTCCTTTGTATAAAACAACTACAACTAGTTTATTTAAGACACATGGTAGTAGTAGTAGCAGTAGCAATAACAGTAAGTAGTAGCTGTTTATTTAATAAACATATTTGGTAACGTAGCTGTAACCATAATTATAAAGTGTAGAACAAGCAAATGCTTATCGTTTGCCGCTTCTTTGAGAAGCATTTAAGATTGGAGTAGTTGGTCATGTTTCAAATGCTTGTTAAGATGTTGCCAAACAAGCAAATACTTACTGCTTGTTGCTCCTAAATGCTTCCAAAAGCTTGTTGCCAAACATGACCACTTTTTCATTCACTTATTAGTTCTCCTTCCTAAATAAAAAAGGGTGTTTGTATTTAATAGTTAGGTTAATGGCATGTAATAGTAACATACTTTTTCATTTGTTCAAATATCATATACGAATCCAAAAAAATACCCATCCAACTTTTAAATTTTGTTTCATTGTTATACGTTTTAGAGTCATCTCTTTAGACCGTTAGTCCTTTTGGCTAAAGACCATTTATAACTAACTCAAAAATATGTTTTCTTTTTCACATTATATGTTTTCTTCCGTTTTTATACGTTTTCGTCCGTTTTTCTTACGTTCTAGTACATTTTTTTACGTTTTTATCCGTTTTATATGTTTTCACCCATTTCATACGTTTTTAAACGTTTGCATCCGTTTTTATCTGTTTTCAAACGTTTTATACGTTTTTATTATGTTTTCATACGTATTTTTTATTTTTTTAACTTTTCTTACGCTTCTATCCGTTTATATACGTTTGCGTCCGTTTTTATACGTTTGCGTCTGTTTTTATACATTTTTACCCTTTTATCCGTTGTTATACATTTTTACCCATTTTTATACATTTTCTTACATTTTTGTCCGTAAGAAAATGTATAAAAACGGATGAAAATATATGAAAACGGATGAAAACAGATAAAAAAAACATATGAAAATGGACTAAAAAAAAGAAAACGGGTGAAAACGTATTAAACGGATAAAATGTATGAACACGTATAAAAACGTATGAAAACGTATAAAAGCAGATAAAACGTAAAAAATGTACAAAACGGACGAAAACGTATAAAAACGGACGCACACGTTTAAAAACACAAGAATACGTATAAAAACGTAAGAATATGTATAAAAACGGATCAAAATGTAAGAAAAACGTTTAAAAACGAATGAAAACGTATAAAAACGCTTGAAAACGGACGAAAACATTTAAAAACCAACAAAAACGTATGAAAATGTAAGAAAACCGGCGAAAATGTATAAAAACGGATAAAAACGTAAGAAAAAATAATTTTGAGTTAATTACAAACGGTCGTTAGCCAATAGGACTAACGGTGCAAAGATATGACTCTAAAACGTATAATAATGAAACAAAATTTGAAAGTTTGATGAGTATTTTGGTATTTTTTTAAGTTCGTATATGATATATTTGAACAAATGAAAAAGTATGTTGCTATTACATGTCATTAACCCTTAATAATTTATAATAAATTAAAATATGCTCGCATTTTATTTAAATTGTGTACAATTTGAAGTGAAATTTTAATTTCCACGAAAAAAGTACCAAAATTGTTCAATTTTCATATTGTGTAAAGTCAATTACAGAGTTGACATTTAGTTTACGAAAAGGTTATTTCGACGTGCTACTTAGCACTTAACTCGAGCCATTTTAGACTCGATGTGACCCGTATCATCAGAAAGTTATTTACATGTTTTATTATTCGCGGACGCTAATATCAAAATAATAATGCTATTACTTATTATTCGTGGATGGTTTAAGCGTCACATCACTTTTCATCAAAAGGCTATTTACAAGTCTTCTACTTAAAACCAATATCGACGATTCATCATTTTAACATCTCTAAATCAAAACCGAACATGAGAGATTGATTGGATCAAGAAAGATGTATATAAGTTTGTACTCATTTACGTTTTCTGGAACTGAGTTCACTGCAAAAATTTGGTTCAATCTACACAATTTTTTTATCCACATTTTTAGAAGTGTGTATAATTTTATTAATTTACTAACACTTATTAATGTGTAAAAATTGATTACATTAATAAATTTGAAAAAAATTGTAAAACAATAAATTTTTTACTCTTTTAGTTGTGTCAAAAAAAAAAAGTTCGCACTTATAAGAAATGTCCACACTTATAGGTGTGAACCCAAATTATCCACACTTCCTCAAAGTGTGAGGACCCAAAGATTCTTCACACTTTTTCAAAGTGTGAAAAATTTGGGTGTTACAAATAACTTCCATACTTAAAAGTGTGAAGAATCTTATAATTCTTCACACTTAAAAGTGTGAACTTTTATTTGATACACCTATAAGTGTGAAATTTATAATTTTTTTCACACTTATTAATATAATATTTTTTACACATAATTAAGTGTTAATAAACCAATAAAATTTTACGCACATTTAAAAAGTGTGAAAACTTAGTGTGGAGAATGAACCAATTTTTTGTAGTGGCGTTAGAACATTTCTCAAGTTTAAATTTTCTACTTATTACCAATGATACCATGCACTGGGATTTGGTCATAGTTATTTTGCTATGAAACATGACATAATGACCATACAGTAAAAATAAATACAGGTTGGTGACATAAAGCGACCAACCATACCATGTGGTAGGAGTGGCAAATTAAAGGTACTCGAATCATGTAATAATACTAAAGATCTAGTAGGGTGGTTCGAACCCCCTAGCTTGCATGTGTACAAAGTATTTAAAAAAAAAGAACAATATCATATATAACCATTAAAACTGTCACATTTAGCCTGCAGTATATGACTTAAAAGTTAAAATTATAAAATAATTCACTCTAATATTTGATGTTATCCCATTGTTATCGACCCTACAAAACTTACAAAAATGGAAGCAGTATTAGATTAAATAACATGACCACCAGTAAATGTAAAGGGGCTCATTCTCTGCGCATTTTCTTTTGTAGTTTGTCTTGGGTACGATATCTATCACGTCTTTCTTCTCCCTGACGTTTTTCGTCACTAGATCTTCCTTTCCTTTCTCCGCATCATGCTTTTTCTTCTTCTCCTGTTTCTTTATTTTTTGCTGCATCAACTGCAATTTAAATAAGAAAACATGAAATTATTAGCGGAAGTTAAGCAAGGGGATATTGGAATAATCAAATTCCTATATGTATAAATTGATAGCTTGTGCTTTATAATCATCTGGTTAAATTAATACTCTGTAATTAGTTTCAAAAGTGATCATCAACTGCTAGAACAAAGTTACCTAGTTCCCTATTCTTTTTGCCTAATTTACGACTTTTACTGCATATAACTCAGGCACATCTAGTATTTTTAAAAATAAAAACCTTCCTGGTCGTTCACTGTATTAGTTTCTTATATTTTCAGAATTGTCAAACACAAACAACTGAGAAAATATTTGTTGCAACTTCAAACAGCATAACAATAGAAATAGATAAACCGAACCTGATTGGAATATCTAACACATCGAACACGTGATTAACATGATATCGTCTGACATCATTAAATCCACAGCTAACAGCTGCAAATGGGTCTCAAGAGCACAAGCTGTTAACACTAAAATAATCTCCATACTGCACCTGCAGAACACCAATAACAGAACCGAAACAGTAATAAAAAATGGAACTGCACGGGATCGAATTCCCTGTCCTTTTAAGTACGATCGACACCCTGTAAAGTTGCTGGAGTCTACGAGCCGGGCACTTCAGGATGTATACATTCCACAGACACAAAACTTTAGTAACAACAACACGGGTTTGTAACGTAATGGTGGTAGACAGAGAACTTAAAAGGAAGTACTAACGGCAACAGCAATTATATGATTTGTTGTGTATGTTTTTAGAACTCTAGGTATCCCTTTTTATACACAAACCATAACCTGGTAACTGAAAGATATGTACGATATGGTCACAATCTTTTCCTGAAGTCATGGAGAAAATGGAAGTTGTTTGCTTTCACTTCCCTTTTACCAGGTCTCCATATAACAAGTCAAACACAAGTGATATTTGTTGCTTCACCAACTTATACCTTAGTTAATGCATCAACTAATTGTGCCTCATGCTTTTTGAATAATAAACTTCCAAACTCAATATTCCAACGTTGGCAAGGTAGGGCAAAAAGTGATAAGCTACTAATCCATGGTCAAAGAGTCAAAGGAGTTAGCTATGTTGCTTGGCACGTGAGGAGCACACAAATGGTTGTTAACCAAGAGTGTGAGGTGCACGTGATATTCTCCAGCAATCCATAACTAGCTTGGCGGGAAAATTAGTTCTTTAAATAGTTGTTTAGTTTTCCATTTCATTTTAGCTTGTAATGTGAATTTCCTTTTCTCTCTATTCTGTAAACTCTCACAAGAATCATATAACATATTTTCCCGCCTTTGATAACTAATTGCAATTTCATTAATCCTTTCTCATTCTTGGATTGATCAAACCAATTAGAATCCTTTAACGGATCTTCATTGATCCCTATTGGTGTCTATCAGTGGTATCGAGCACTTTCTTGGCTCTTGAAATTTCGATTGTTCATCTTCTCAAATTCAAATTCCGGCAAGATTCAGTTACTATTCCGGCGAGATCAGCCACCACTGATCTCCATTGTTCTTTTACATCAGATTAGTGTCAAATATTTGCACAATCACAAGACTAGCCCATTAGTAGTTAAATTCTCTAGTTTTGAACAAGCTGATTTGTAGCATTTGATTTGAGTAATCAAGAACAGTTTGGTAGTCATTATTACATAAGTTGATGAGTAATAATTGATACCAATTACAATGGTGGGCACAAGAAGTAATGCAATGACAGTTGTTCCAACTTTGGATTCTTTACAAGAAGCAGTTAATGAGTTAAAGAATGTTGTACTGGAAATTAAAGATGGAATGCAGAGTTACTTGATTAATCAGAATGTTATTAATCAAGAAATCAATAGGTTGAAAAATGGAGAAGGAACCAGTACTGAAAATGGTCCGTATAACAATGGTGGTGGAAATCACAATGGAAGGAATGGTGGTAGGGGGTATGGTAGACTGTCAAAGATTGATTTTCCCAAATTTCATGGTGATGATGTGAAAGGTTGGGTGTATAGATGTAGGCAATTCTTTAAGATTGAAGGTGTGGAAGAAGGAGACAAGATTGAGTTGGTTTCTATGCATGTGTATGATAAGGCATTAATATGGCACCAGCCGTTTTGTAGGAGGTTTGGTGAAGACTGTTCTTGGGAAGATTATGAGAAAGAGGTCTTGAAAAGATTCAACACAGTTCTTGAAGATCCATTAATGGAGTTGAAGAAGTTAAAACAAGTTGGAACTGTGAAAGATTACCAAGAAAGGTTTGAGTACTTGTTGAATATGGTGGATTTGGAAGAAAAACATTCTATAAGCCTGTTCTTGGGTGGGTTGAAAGATGAAATCAGCATGCAAATGAGAATGTTCACCCTGAATACTTTGATTGATGCGTTTTACATGGCTAAGATGCAAGAACAAACATTGATTGCCTTGAAATCAAGGTATAGTCCTGTGTTGCCTACTCCTACTTCTAGATTCAATGATAAGTCTGCTTATGGGTTTAGAAGTGGTGCTGTGAATGCTAAACCAAATACTCCTTTGAGTTTATCCAACCTTTGGACATGGAGGGTCGCAAGCAAAACCAAATACTTCACAAGGAAGAAAGCAATTGACTCAAAAGAATATGCAAGAAAAGAGGGCATTAAACCGGTGTTTCTATTGTGATAAGAAATATGTTCACGGTCATAAGTGTGAAGGTCAGGTTGTTTTCATTGGAAGTCTTGCACGATGAGGAGGGTTACGATAAGGAGGATTGGGATGAAGTAGAGAAACGAGTTGAGAGTATTGAGGATGATGTACAACCTCAAATCTCTTTGCATGCTTTGCGGTACTATTAATTTTCAAACTATGAGGTGGTGGGAGCTGTAGGTAAGCACATGATACACATTTTGATATATTGTGGCTCAACTCATAATTTTTTGGATAAACAAGTGGCTCAAAGGTTAGGATGTTCAATTAGGCCAACAGGACCTTTGGCAGTTACAGTGGCTAATGGCAATAAGTTGTTGACAACCTCTGAGTGTAAAAGCTTTCAGTGGCAGTTTGGTAATACTATATTCAATACTGATGTGATGTTGTTACCATTGGGGGGAGGGGGTTGTGAAATGGTGTTGGGTATTCAATGGTTATCTACATTGGGAATCATGATGTGTGATTTTAAGAATTTGAAAATGGGATTCAAGTATAAGGGCAAGAAGGTGTTATTAAGAGGTACTAATAAGTCAAATGTGGAATGGTTGAGCAACAAAGGTGCTGACAAAACTGTTAAACAACTAGCACAAGCAGAATTGAAGTCCGTGTCTCTTTGTGTAGTTCCTGATTATGAAGTTGCTTGTATGAAATTGACTGGAGTGTCAGCTGAAGTGGATAGTCAAATTCAGTCACTTTTGGAAACTTATGAGGATGTGTTTGAGGTTCCTACTGAATTGCCACCAAATAGATCACATGATCACATAATTCCTTTGGTAGCAGGTGTTATTCCTGTCAACATTAGACCTTATAGGCATCCACCAAACCAGAAGGATGCTATTGAAAGCATGGTACAGGAATTGTTGGAAGCTGGAGTGATTAGGAAAATTCAAAGTCCTTTTACTTCACCAATTGTTATGGTTAGGAAGAAGGATAATACTTGGAGGATGTGTGTGGATTTCAGGCAACTAAACAAGCAAACCAAAAAAGACAAGTTCCCTATACCCATCATTGAAGAACTGATTGATGAGTTACATGGAGCTAAATTGTTCACTAAATTGGATCTAAGATCAGGATACCATCATATCAGGATGCATACAGAAGATGTACCAAAGACAGCATTCAGAACACATGAAGGGCACTATGAATTTTTGGTCATGCCATTTGGTCTAACTAATGCTCCTTCTACATTCCAATCATTAATGAATGAGGTATTCAAACTCTTTCTCAGAAAGTTTGTCTTAGTCTTCTTTGATGACATACTTGTCTACAGTCAATGCTTAGAAGATCACTTACAACATTTGCAACTTATTTTGGAAACCATGATATCCCATAAACTTTTTGCAAAGTTGAGTAAGTGTGTGTTTGGTACAACCCATGTGGAATATTTGGGTCATGTTATATCTCAAGAAGGAGTGGCCACAGATCCATCTAAAGTACAAGCTATGGCAGATTGGCCTGTAAGAGGAAACATTAAACAGTTAAGAGGTTTTTTGGGCTTAACAGGGTATTATAGAAGATTCATTAAAGGATATGCTTTGATAAGCGGACCATTGACTCAACTTTTGAAAAAAGGAGGATTTGTGTGGAGTAGTGAAGCAGAAACAGCCTTTGCAGCCTTAAAACAAGCCATGATTAGTGCTCCAGTGTTGAGGTTGCCTGATTTTGCAAAAGAATTCACTATAAAAACAGATGCATCTGGTGTAGGAATAGGTGCAGTATTACTTCAAGAAGGTCATTTAATAGCCTTCTTAAGTAAAGGTCTATCTACTAAACATCAACTAATGTCTACTTATGAGAAGGAGTTTCTAGCTGTGGTACAAGCTTTGGAGAAATGGAGAGGTTATCTTTTGGATAGACATTTCAAAATTAAGGCGGATCATATCGGTTTGAAGTACTTGACGGATCAAAGGATATCAACACCGTTCATTTGAAATGGTTGCCAAAACTTATGGGGTTTGACTACGAGATAGTATACAAGAAAAGAGTGGATAATGTTATTGCTGATGCCTTGTCAAGAATACAGAATCCTGCTGAACTATTGAGCATTATTAGTACTTCAAGCATTACCACAGAATTATATGACAAGATAGTGGCTAGTTGGGAACAAGATCAGACTTTGAAAGCTTTGATCACTGAGTTACAAAGCAACTCAAATGTGAAGGGTCATTATACTTGGTCAAACAGTCAATTATGGAGGAAAAACAAGTTGATGGTTGGAAATGATGAGAATCTGAGACAAGAATTGTTAGCTGTAATCCATGATGATTCTTTGGGAGGACATTCAGGGGTCAAAGTAACAACTCAAAAGATGTGTTCACTGTTTTATTGGAAAAAAATGAGGAAAGATGTCAATAATTGGGTCAGAAATTGTGATGTGTGCCAGAGGTGTAAACAAATTTAGAAGCTTATCCAGGTTTACTACAACCATTACCCATCCCAAACAGTATCTGGAAAATCATTTCAATTGACTTTATTGAAGGGTTATGATAACGCTACACGCGTCGTTCGGGGTCAAAGGAACTTCCTTTTAAATCGAGCAAGTTTTTCAACACCCTAGGCGAGTGAACCTAATCGTTGTAGTGTAGTATTAGGGTAAGCCACGGTATTGATATCGTTCTCTGGGGAATAGGAATGCTAGTGAGAAGTTACTACGCTAAGGTTGTGGTTGAGGAAGATTATTTTTTTATCTTTTATATTTTTAAGGAAAGGAAAGGTCACGAATCTCGGGGTTTGAATTTGGGGGGTTGGTATTGCTACCGATTACTCTACTTATCTAATTATCTAATCTAAGGTGTATATAGTCTATGTCTAATTAATGTGTGCTCGTATGATAGTTTAAAGATGTGTTTACTTAGGTTTTACTACTCCTTAATTATCTCCTATTGGTGGTTGAATTGTCACGTCCTTATTCCTAGTTGCGTTGTGTGTCTAAGGTTGTAGGGTATGCTTTTCTCCCAACTCTTTGAACTTACCAAAGGGTCTCGTCTACAAAACCCACTAGGGATAATAAACTCTTACTCTAAGGCACTCTTTGGATGGTTTAGCTTACAACTACTCAAGGAGTCATAATCTAAGGTTCACAAAGATTTAATCAAGCATTAAGTACACAACGAATGACCTATCACATTACTAGATCATTAACCAACTAAGATAAGAAACAACCAATCAATATTCAATAATTAAGTTTCATATATCCTAAGCAAACACACAAGTAAATTAGCGGGACATGGAAAACATGCAAGCATACACACAAATAATCAAAGACATAATTGTATTAATGAAGTAAAACACTTATCTTGGTGTAAGATAGGGTTTGAAACCCTAAAATCTTGTACAAGACAGACCTTGGTTGGTTTAGGTTTTACTCCAAAAGACTACACACCAAATAATGAAAAATTCGGATTATATATATATTATACATACGGCCGTCACTTTATGTTTTGTGACGCCGTGTCGCCATCATTAGGGTTTCGCCTTGGCCACGTTAGACTTGCGACGCGTCACCTTATGCTTGTGACGCCGTCCTCTTCAACTTCGGCGCCGTCTGGATTACATCTAGGCATCCGAGTTCGACGCCTACTCTTTTATAACTTGACGTCGTCACTTGAAAATGGGAGTTTTGGCTTCCGTCACTGTCACAAAGATCCTCCGACGCGTCACACTTAACACCGACGCGTCCTTATGTTTTCAAGACTTTGAGTGTCTCGATTCGACTTTGGCCATTTTCTTCGTATAATCACGCCTTTTCGTCCAAATAAGTGCCATTCCAGCATTTTGCCTTCAAGAGACCTAAAAAGTGAAAAGGAACGATATTAAGCAATAATGTATACAAAAGTGATCAAATAAGGGCTTAAACGACCCCTCAAAAAGGTACCTTTTAAAACCTTATCAAATATCCCTACACTTGGTATTTGCTTGTCCTCAAGCAAATGTGCTTTTAGCCAATTAATTTATAAGTTAGAGATCATGAAGCATTGGTTTAAAACAGTCCACAACACATATAAGCCCTGCAAAAGTCATAACAAGCACGAAAATTACATACTAGCACCTCACATAGGGTGTTTGGATACTCACATCTCTCTCGGGTGTATATGAAATATAACAAATTGGAAATGGAAGATAAACACTCATTTAACCGGTCCTAGTACATAGATTACCATAGGCTTGAGAATAGATCAAACCTCCATCGCTTTGGCGTAAGCACCTAGGAAAGACTATCAAAGAGGTCTTTAAAGGGTTGTAATTTTAGGCTTACGGTAGGAAACAAAGGGTTTGGTGGGATAGGCTATATAGTGGTGGTAAGTCAAAATCTCTTATGTTACAAGCATACGAAGAATGGCGTTGCTAAGCCAAGACTCGACACTCTAAACTCTAGCTAACCGAAATAAACAAACATAAAATTAAAGGATAGATGTAGGATGGTAGCCCGTATTTTTTTTTTTTTATTTATTTTTTTCATACACTTTACTCTACCATCCTCTACGGTAACATCAAAATGATAGGGATTTATAGGCACATCCCTACACTTGAGTTTTATTACTCTAACACTAATTTGACCCGAATGGAAAAGATCAAAACACTTGGGGTACATTATTACGCAAACAAAGGGAATTTGAATTTAACGTTCCTTCCGTCATTTCATAAACTTTAACTTTTCCCATGAATCCCAATCGTCCCAAATCAGTATACAAAGGATATGACTCGACTTAGCAACTCATGCAAGCAACTAGATAATTGAACTAAGGGTTTAAGGTGATAACAATAATGCACTAAAAGTGAGTGCATACAAGGTAGGCTAAGGCGATTTGGGTGTACATTTGGGGTGGGGTGTAAACAATGTTTTCATTGATATTCCGGAAAACCGAAACATCACGAGAACCGCGAAAAGGATAGGCTCTGAGGGTTAACTAGGGTATCATGTACTAAAGATGAGTACAACGCAAAGGGTGTGGGGAATTACTCAACCGAGGTGGAAGAAGTAATTATATTACGGTATCAAACAAGGGTTATCCTAATGCCTCTTATCATTTAGTTATTCCTAACTACACAAGTGTAGTCTTACTAGCGATCTCGGAATGCATCACAAAACAAGTTCTAGAATCTAATATACTACCGGTTCACACTCTAAGCATTAAAGATGAATGCTTTTAATTCCTACTAATCTAAGGGCGATCCTCACATTTTGGGTGGAATTTAGGTGGTAAAGGGTTTTTGTGCTAGTCATATAACTTCCTATCCGTGAGACGCTTTTGTTAAGACTAATGGCCCACTCCTATATATCATGAAAAATTTTAAATTTGGTGCTAAAATTACCCTAACCGACATTTTCTCATGGTTTATTACACAAATACAATTGGACAAAGCAAATAATCAAGGATAAGCATAGTTTCAAAGTTCCGCTTTATTTTCCCTCCCCACACTTAAACCGAACATTGTCCCCAATGTTCCCGAAAGTATCAAAGTTATGATAATGGAAGGTAATCAAAAGCGAAGAAACTAGTACTCACGATTAGCTCGGTAGGATCCGTGTGTGAAGTAGTGGTTAAATTTTTTCCAAGAAGAATTTATGCGTGAAAAGCTCCTTCCAATCTTATGTAACTTCTTCTTGATAAATTAAACCTGCACACTTGAAGAAACAAACGAAACATTCGCTTAAAATCGGCGGTAATAATATATAAGAATCGATTTAAACTAGGATATAATGCTTGTGGAATGGATGTTTACAAAATTTCTAGAAAATTAAGACCTGGAAAATTCCAAATTTTTAGTAGTTCGAAAACGAGAAAAGGTAATCATTGTTTTACTCCTTCCTCGACGCCGTCGATTTGCGATCCCGACGCCATCAGTTATCCCGACAAAAAGCGTCTGCGATTTTCGGAAAAAATTCGAAAACTTACATCTTTAGAATCGAAAAATTTCGCAAAACATCCATTATGACTCGATACAAGCATTTGACTCGAACAAACACACAAATATATCTTTTAATGAATTGTTATTCTCATGTTTACGTTTCCTTGAAACGTGTGTAATCCTCCCTACACTTATCCCTTATGTAAAATACATTTATATGCAATTAAGACGAGGTTAAAAACAAAATTAAGCATTTTACAAATTTAAACATGAGAATAAACAATAGATAAAAGATATATGACACTAACAAGCAAACAATTCAAGCATGGGTTGCCTCCCACGGCGCTTTTTCTTTATTTAAGAGTCTTGTAGCTAGACTCGTGAGTCGTACTCTCGTTTTCTCGCACACGCCACGTGCTCATACTTAAGCCATTCCAACGTTCTTTCATTCTTTTTATAATCATCTCCCAATTCAAGGCATTTTTGTAATACCGCTTAGTTTTCTCATATGGGTACCTAAGCCCACTTCGCTTATCACTCTCACTAAGCAACGGAATAGGGTCATTCGATTACAAGCCTCAATGTCTTTATGTTTAAACCTAGGATGGGCGCGTGGCATTTGGTAGATAAAATCTTCAACTTCATCGAGAATGTAATTAGACCATCAATCATCCGCTCATTCAACCTAGTCAATTTTTAAAAGGTTTTCCAAAATTACTTGAGTCAGTCCTTATCAATAAATTCTCCTAAGTATTCTAAGACCATGAATTCTACCAAATAAGCAAAACTTCCAACAAACACGTGCAAATGAGTAATCGCTTCAACAACATTGTTCCCTTGATAAGTTAACTCATTGATCTTGATTTTATTGTATAGGTCCCTTGAGATTAAGTTCAAAGGTAAGAATGAATTCAAATAAGCATCGAACCCTTCTAGTCCTATTTTGCAAGGGAATTGCATGTTAAAGGGACCATCTTTCTCAATCCTACACCTAGGGTCAAAACATTGGGAGGGGTCTTCCTCAATTTCAAAACTAACTCCATTAATGACCTCCCCGCTATCAAGTGCTTCACCATAATCAAGTTCCTCATCGGAATCTGAGTCATAGAAAGGACTTTGTTGTTGCCAATTTATCTCATTATGCCCTAGGTGATTTCCAAAATGGTGAATGGGTGAAGGGTTTTGAGGGATTGCGTTCTCAATTTCGGGATTGGGAACGGGTAGAGTGAAGAATCTTCGGCGGAAGATACGTATCATGGTGAGTGATGGTTTTTACGAACAAAAATCACGAAGAAAGGAGATAGACTAAGAGGAAGCTAAAAATGAGAAAAAAAAAGTTCACTTGATAAGAATCAAGTAAAGAAACCTAGACGAGGTGGACTACTAACTAGCTATTCTATTCCCGGCAACGCGCCAAAACTTGATAACGCTACACGCGTCGTTCGGGTCAAAGGAACTTCCTTTTAAAGAAAGTTTTTCAACACCCCAGGCAGTGTACCTAATCGTTGTAGTGTAGTATTAGGGTAAGCCACGGGTATTGATATCGCCTCTGGGGAATAGGAATGCTAGTGAGAAGTTACTACGCTAAGGTTGTGGTTGAGGAAGATTATTTTTTTTTTATCTTTTTATATTTTTGAAGGAAAGGAAAGGTACGAATCTCGGGGTTTGAATTTGGGGGTTGATATTGCTACCGATTACTCTACTTATCTAATTATCTAATCTAAGGTGTATATAGTCTATGTCTAATTAATGTGTGCTCGTATGATAGTTTAAAGATGTGTTTACTTAGGTTTTACTACTCCTTAATTATCTCCTATTGGTGGTTGAATTGTCACGTCCTTATTCCTAGTTGCGTTGTGTGTCTAAGGTTGTAGGGTATGCTTTTCTCCCAACTCTTTGAACTTACCAAAGGTCTCGCCTACAAAACCCACTAGGATAATAAACTCTTACTCTAAGGCACTCTTTGGATGGTTTAGCTTACAACTACTCAAGGAGTCATATTCTAAGGTTCACAAAGATTTAAGCAAGCATTAAGTACACAACGAATGACCTATCACATTACTAGATCATTAACCAACTAAGATAAGAAACAACCAATCAATATTCAATAATTAAGTTTCATATTCCCTAAGCAAACACACAAGTAAATTAGCCGGACATGGAAAACATGCAAGCATACACACAAATAATCAAAGACATAATTGTATTAATGAAGTAAAACACTTATCTTGGTGTAAGATAGGGTTTGAAACCCTAAAATCTTGTACAAGACAGCCTTGGTTCGGTTTAGGTTTTACTCCAAAAGACTACACACCAAATATTGAAAAATTCGGATTCTATATATAATATTACACATGCGACGGCCACTTTATGTTTTGTGACGCCGTGTGTCGCCGTCATTAGGGTTTCGTCTTGCCACGTTAGAATTGCGACGGCTACCTTATGCTTGTGACGCCGTCTTTCACTTTCGACGCCGTCTGGATTACATCTAGGCCGCCCGAAGTTGCGACGGCCTACTCTTTTATAACTTGACGTCGTCACTTGAAAATGGAGTTTTGGCTTCGTCCCACAAAGATCCTCCGGCGCCACACTTAACACTGACGCTGCACCTTATGTTTTCAGCAGCTTTGAGTGTCTCGATTCGACTTTGGCCATTTTCTTCATAATCGCGCCTTTCGTCCAAATAAGTGCCATTCTTTAAACTCCATGGGTTACCCGAGAACATTGTGTCGATAGAGATAAGGTCTTTCTTAGCCTGCTTTGGAAAGAGTTGTTTAAAGTGTTGAAAGTGGAATTGAGAATGTTCATCGATATCATCCACAATCGATGGTCAAACCAAGTGGTGAATAGATGTTTAGAATGTTACTTAAGGTGTATGACTGGTGAACAACCTACTCAGTGGTGTAAATGGTTACCTCTAGCTGAATGGTGGTACAACACCAACTATCACACAACAATTCACACTACTCCTTATGAAGCTGTGTATGTGAAGCCACCACCTATCCACATTCCATATATTGGGGGAGAAAGTAGAGTGGAATTAGTGGATAAGACTTTAAGGGAAAGGGAGACAGTTGTAGAAACCTTGAAGTTTCACATAAAAAGAGCCCAAGATAGGATGAAGTCTCATCATGACAAGCATAGAACAGACAAGGAGTTTGAATGTGGTGATTGGGTATATCTCAAACTGCAACCTTACAGGCAATTGACAGTAAGGAAGGGTAAACAACACAAGTTTTCACCTAAGTACTTTGGTCCTTTCAAAGTAGTGCAAAGGGTGGGGCAAGTAGCATATAAATTGGAGCTGCCAAATGAGTCTCAGATACACAATGTTTTTCACATTTCTCAGCTTAAGAAGTTTAGGCATCCTAGTTCAAATCAAACAAGTGGCAGTTTACCACTTTGTGACAATGATGGTATGTTTAGGGTGGAACCCTTAGCAATTCTGGATAGAAGATTGGCCAAGAAAGGCAATGTGGCAGAAGTTTATGTTTTGGTGCAATGGGCTAATGGTACAGTGGAGGATGCTACTTGGGAGTCAATCACTGAGCTCCAACAAAGGTTTTCTGAATTTGATTGCACAACTTGAGGACAAGTTGTTTCTTTAAGGGAGGTGAATTGATAAGCTACTAATCCATGGTCAAAGAGTCAAAGGAGTTAGCTATGTTGCTTGGCACGTGAGGAGCACACAAATGGTTGTTAACCAAGAGTGTGAGGTGCACGTGATATTCTCCATCAATCCATAACTAGCTTGGCGGGAAAATTAGTTCTTTAAATAGTTGTTTAGTTTTCCATTTCATTTTAGCTTGTAATGTGAATTTCCTTTTCTCTCTATTCTGTAAACTCTCACAAGAATCATATAACAGATTTTCCCGCCTTTGATAACTAATTGCAATTTCATTAATCCTTTCTCATTCTTGGATTGATCAAACCAATTAGAATCCTTTAACGGATCTTCATTGATCCCTATTGGTGTCTATCAAAAAGCTTACCTTGTTATGCTGCATCAACTGCAAGTGCTGGACAAGTTTATGAACCTCTCTCACTCATGTGGTTCCGGAACAACTGCTCTTGCCAAAAAGTACTACAGCTACACTACTATATGCAAATGGTCAGCACAAGAAGCAGCTTGTTCATGGTCACTTAAATGAAAAAGGTTATTGATTGCCCTATATTTTTATGACTATATGATTGATATTTAGCAATGCCTCTTGCATATAGAGAATCCAAATTAAACCAAAGTATATAAAGCAATAAAAGAAAAAACAAATTGTTTGACAGTACATTTAGGACCAATCATAGGATGTAGCAAAACAACTATTTTCAACATAGCATTTTGACAGATTCTGCAACATCTTATAATATCATCAACGACTAATACTAGGCTACTAGCAAACTGTCAACTATTTTCAATCATATTTTCATCAGCTATATTCAAGATAACAGTTTGACAGATTCTGCAACACCTTATAATTTCATCAACGACTAATACTAGCAAACTGTCAACTATTTTCAATCATATTTTCATCAGCTATATTCAACATAACATTTTGACAGATTCTTAAACACCTTAGCCAAGTAAACTTATACACAACGTAACCTATTGTGTGAGGACTCCAATAACAAGACGCAAATTGTCAGCTTTAAAATGCAATTACTGTTAATTGGTATAATTCCCATGAAGATACAGGTGACTTTGACTTTTTTTTAATTTAAGATATGTGTGAATGACTTCATTCCAAAATCCTGCACCAGGTACTACTGATAATTCTGTTTATTATCCAACTTTTCAATAACAGAAAAGAAGTTACTTAGTGTTGTCTCTTTGAAAGATGGATTATAAAGATTTTTCTGATGATATGTGACGCTGTGATTTTAAAAATCGAAAAAAAAATACAACTACTTTACTTATAACAATCAAATAAGGAATACATTCTCGCAGGAAACAGCTTGAGATTTATTTTTACATTCTCTCAGACTAGTCATCATCGTAGGAGAGCCATTCATCTTCAAGAATAGTACACCTACCTCCCCCTCAAGCTTCCTCCTTACGAGCTCCTCATCGAAACTACCAAGACGAGGAAGATGAAACCTCAAAGAGTAAATCAAACACTCATAAGTATATGCGGCATGTGCATACCCTGTATAAATTTTTAGTAGTATAAAAAAAAAGTTTTTTCTCAAATGTAACTATAAAATACACTAAAAGTTTATGAGTGCACACCCTCTAAAATACATTAAAAAAAAAAAAAAAAAAAAGAAAAGCACTGTAAATGTCACATTAGGTCAAATGGTCAATGAATTTAGGGCTCGTTTGGTTTGTTGCCAGGAATGACAATGGGTATCGGATTTGGAATGAGGTGGAATGATAATGGGTATGAAAAGTGTATCATTACGATTGTTTATGTTTGGTTGATAAAATATGGTATGAAAAAGTGTATAGATATTTTAATTTTGTAGTGGAAAAAAGAGGTCCACGGAATGGATTTCATGACACCAAATGGTGTGTAATGAATCTATAACTATGATATACCCATTTCATTACCGGCCATAAAAATAAACACCACTATGACTTTGAAAGTCATAGTCTCATTCCAAACCAAACGGGCCCTTAGTTTTTGTTTGGCCTAGTTATTGTGTTGAATGGATATGTAAACTATAAAGCCCAATTTACTCATACACATAATTATTTTAACATAGCCTTTAATTTTACTCGTATTTAGAATTATTGGCCTATCGGGTATATGTTTACTTTTCATTTCATGGTAATCTAACAATATGATCTTCATTTAGTTACCAGGGTGAAAACCCTTTATAAAAAACTAATTATATATAATCTTCATTTTTGTTCAATGTTTGTTGTTTTAGAGATGTTTAGATAGCAAATAGTCTCATTGATTGAATGGATTACATTTGAGGTATCATATGTATTTATAAAATATATTGATAATAAGCAACTAAACCCTAAATCTAATGAACCCAAACCATTATTAGGTTTGGGCGAACTAACATATCTAACATTAAAAGCATCCACTATAAGAGATCTAAGAATAAGTTTAAATTATTAAAAAGGTTAATGTTTCAAGGGAATTTCTAAAATGTGCCTCATAGGCATAGGATAAAATGCATTAATTGCTACAAGATTCTTCTTGAAATCCTGAATTGTTTATAACTATTTTACTTTTTATGTCATACCCAATATACCCTTTGTTTCACAATTCAATTAAATAATCAATCACCCTCAAAACAAAAAAGTAAAGATACTCGTCACTTCAAGTTTACTCTCTTCCTCCAATTTTAAGTTCCCTTCAAATATAACTTCTAAATTCCTTCCAAAGTTTGACTTGTCACATCCTTCCAAAAGTTAGACTAGTCACTTCTTTTATTCAATTCAACAAAAAATCAAACACCACAAATGATAAAAAGTAACATACCCAACACTTCAAAATATACCTTGAACAAAATACTCAAATTCCATATCTTAAGTAATGAAGTTAACTTGTTCAAAAGTAGGAATAATATTCTAAGTTCTAAACATAGCCCAAAAGAAATCAAAAATAGTTGTTTGATCTAACAAAAAGATAGCGCCCAAAAGAAATCAAAAGTAGCCAATTGGATCAAGCAATAAAACTTGATAAATTTTAATATTTAATACTAAAAACTGGATTTAAGTTTTCATTTTCCGAGGCAATCTTCTTTCTCTTCCTAGCATGCCGTTGAGCAATACCGCGATCGGTAATATTTTCCTTCTCCGGACAGCTACTAATGTAATGGCCAGTAGACTTGCATAGGCTACAACGTCTTACTTGTTTTGTGAATTCATTTCCACCTTTCAGACGTATCTTTTTTGTTCGTCCTTTCGGTGTGGACTTATGAGACGTTGAACCAAATCACTTGAAAGAGGACCAAGCTCAGAGTTGTTTAAAGGTGTTGAATCCATCAAAGTTGCTTCTTGGTCTAATGGAGAAGTGTCTTGATGTTGATCTTCTCATCTCCAACGTGATAGTCAATACGTAGAAGGAATTACAAAGCAATTTTTGTGTACAAAAACGCTTAAAATATGACGACAAAGTATTCCAACAAATTCAAAATATTTGCAGCTACAAATAGCGACATTACCATCCCAAAATACCGTATAATGTCGAGTCGCTTTATAATGGTTGACGATAAAAGTGGTGCAATTTTTTATTTTTTTTTGGTTAAGCATGATTTCCAACCATTTGGCCGACTAATTCACGGGGTTTGAACCCACCGCCACACAGACTCAAACCAGGTAAAGCCCTCCCTTTTCAAGAGGTTAGCGTGGCCACTTAAGGTTGTTTGCACCTAGCAGGAATTGAACTTGAGACCTCACACATTTTAGAGTGATAGCCACAAGCCCATTTACCACTAGGGCACCCTTAAGTGATTAGTGTTGGTTTTATGGATATAAATTAGTAGACGTGAGTTAGGATCGAACTCGAGACTATGGGATTGCACACTTTACGTATGAGAATTTAAAGTTAATAATTAAATATAAATGTTATATTTATTTATTTATTAAACAAAATAACTAACGGACGTTAAGTAATTAATGTAATGGACTAACGGTCGTTAAATGTTTATGGAAAAGGATCAAATTGCAAAAGTTGGGAAGGTTCCGGAATCCCTTTGGGGACTCCTTAACCGATCGGCATAGGGACACAAAACAAGGAAAGAAAAACCAACTTGTTTACCAAGTTTGCTTGGGTATATAAACAAGGCTTGGGGTTTTATTTTTCCATATCTCTTGTGCTCATAAGCTAAACCCTAAAATTGTTTTGTGTGTGTTTCTTGTCCTCAAAACCGGTCGAACACCCTAAGGTGTCGACACACTTTTTCCACAAACAAAGTTATTTGTTTTATAAAAACTAGCATTACTTTAATTCGGTTTAGTACGTGTGTACAAGAACATAGTAATAACACACTATTGTTATTATCTTGGATTGAATTACAAAACGGTAAGGGGTAATTCACATAATCCTAACTAAATCAAATTAGGGTTCATCCGTTGCTAGTTTGTGGATTTGATTCTTGTTCGGCTAGAATCAAGAAAAGGTACGCATATTCTTTTATGTTAATTAATTATTCGTTTATACATCCTATACGCTTCCGCATGATTACTTTGATGTTTTGTGATTATTTATTTGAATGTCTTGATATATAATTCCAACAGTGGCATCATAAGTCATTGGTTTTAATGAGTAATTAATTACATAAACGCGTAATAAAACATATAATTGTATGATGTTTGATATGTTTTGATCTAGGGTTTATGTTTTATTATGTTTGGTCAATTTTTTTTGTATATTGGGGCGTACCCAATTTTTTTATGTCGACATACACATATTTTTTTTAGGGTTTTGAAAATTGTTTGCTAACCTTATTAAAACCTAGAATTAATACATAATTACGTGCTTAATTCATGAATAAATTTGTTATGTGTCATGTTTTTAATATGCGATCTTGTGACTATTTGTATAATTGTTATGATGTATCCATGATTATACATGCATGTTAATCATGGATAAGTTGCTTTGATATTGTTTAATTGTTATGACATATTTATTTATTTATAAATCTTGAATTGGGAAGACTCAATTATATATATATTAATGAATCAATTATGTGCAATTTGGTATAATTTAATTAAGGGTTTACGCAATCGATTTATCGATGTATGTGGTTCACTTTCTATTGTTGAGTGAAACCCTAAATTAATATATACATTAATTTAACCTAGATATTGATTATTAATAGGGTTTTATCTAATAAGTTGCATGTGGCTACTTGTTTACACGTATAAATTGTTTATTATGTGCATTGTTTTTAGTAGTTTTTTTATTTGTTACTTGTTTGTTTATTATGTTAGACAGCTTTAAGCAAAGGGTAATTTTGAATAGAAAAATAATACGGACTAAACAATGGCGAAATTTGATTTGTTTTGAAAGAGTTAAGTTTTCAAAAGTTTAATTGATTGGTGACTTTGGTACAATGACCGAACGGCTCACCCATTAGAATGAACTATAAAGGGTTATTTAAGAAGTGCATACAATCACTAAAAGGATGTCTAAGGTTATGCTTTTGCGCTTACCGATCCTCTCGCCTTTGTAAGTTCGAATGGAGCTACTTAGTAAGCCATAAAATGTACAAGCTCATCTTAAGGCGGATTAGTTTTAATTCCATGCGCCACTTGGTGGTAATTATCCGAAACACTAAGTGTTTACACTTATGCAAAAGTACGGTATAGTGGATGATAATTAACACTAAATTCCTTGATTGGTGAACCCAATACCTCGACCAAAACTTTGATAATTTGATCTTTAAGAATTGGTAATAAAAGTTTTTATTAAATTTATGCTACAAGATGAATGCATGACATCTTTGTACATATTTTGATTTGACCACATAAAATCAAAACTAGTACCCTTTTAAATTAAGTTATATGCCATCTAATTAAAAGGAACACTTGAAGTTGCAATTTATGTCATGAGAGTACTTGGCTAGATTGTGATGGAGAGGTAAATCTCTATGTAAAGTGAGACCTTACATGGACATATTTGCGCTCTTTAAGTTAGACACTTAAGTTGAGTAGAAGTGAGACCCGGACTCAATGGTATAAGATGGGATGAAACATGTTTATATTTGCAATAGCGTTGGAAAATATAAATCCCACAATAATCTAGGAGTTGGAAATTGTTTGCAATTAATGTTCGACGACACCTTATTATGTATTTTTGTTACTAGCGTATCAAGCGATGTAATGAACATATGATAATTTGGATCCTAGTTTTCGAGAAAATTATATGGTTATATGTTTATATTACCTTTGGGTATATTTATTTTCTTGAAAAGTGTATTATCGAAAATACTAATACTTGAACTTTTTTCGTAGAAATGGCTCAAAACACCGATAACACTAACATCGCTATAAATTCTGCGCTCAAAAGCTTTTTGATCGAGAAAAGTTGAATAGCTCTAAGAATTTCAATGATTGGCACCGCTTTTTGAGAATTGTCTCAGAGTTCTTGACAGTTGAAATATCTTTATGAACCTTGCCTCTTGAACCAACTGGTCCTCAAGCTACTCAAGCTCAAAAGGACGAGTGGAAACGGAGTATAAGCGTCATAATGATGTGGCTTGTCTTATGTTGGGAACAATGGAATCTGCTCTTCAAAGCGTCAACATTATTTCCATATAATATGCTCAATGAACTTGAACTATGTTTGAGAAACCATTGCCGTCGAGATTTATGACTTGACCGACGGCGTTACGGATGTAGGCGGGAGAGGGTAAACCCGTAAGTGCTCATGTACTTGAAATGAAAGGGTACATGGATCAACTCAAGGCACTTGGTAAAACTTATGAGGATGACATGGCGTGAATCGATTAATAGATCCCTTAACAAGGATTTTAATGGTTTTGTCGAAATTTCAATATGCAATCGCGTGGGAAGACAAGCATCGACCTACACGCATTGCTAATTGATTATGAGAAAGGGTTGCCTCAAAGGTTCCTACCGCCTGTGTACTTGCTATTCGGGGTGGAAGAATTAATAAGCCAAAACCGCAGTCATGCGAACAATAAGAAGGGGAAGGGTAAGGGAAAGGTTGACAAAGGCAAACAGGTTATGGCCTATCAACCTCAACCCAAGAAGAACCCTACTCCTAGGAAGGATAATCCTAAAAGGATCAAGCATGCCACCATTGCAAGACAGTTGTGCATTGAAGAGAAAGCTGCTTTCTATCTTGATGAATCATGGACAAATAAGATGAACGCCGGGTCCTCGCCACCGTCCTTCGTGTAATTTATTTGTCATTGAATTATTTACTCTAAATCATAATAATTCCGGTATATGATACGGGCTGTGGTATTCACATTTGTAATACACCGCAGGGTTTAGAGTGGAGAGGAAGCTTGCCTATGGGGAGCAATATCTCGCACGTGGGAAATGGAGCACATGCACTGTTGAAGCCATAGGAACGTTTAGTTTAGTATTGCCTTCGGCTTAGTAATTATTGAACAATTGTCATTATGCACCTTCTATAATTAGAGGTGTTGTTTCTTTTAGTTTTGTTGGATGATGGTTTTACTCATACTATTTCACGTAATGGAATTGATGTTTCTTTAAATGGTGTATTTTATTTTAAAGCACCATCGTGAATGGTGTGTTTGAAATTGATGTGATTGGAAATGAATCTAACAATAATAATAATTCGATGTTTAGCATTAACAAGAAGATAAAGTTAGACTTGAATTCTTCTTATCTTTGGCATTGTCGACTTGCTCATATAGGCAAGGCTCGCATGCATAAGTTTGCAACAAGAAGGGCTTTTGCAAAATATCAATGATGAATCATTTGATAAATGTGAGTCGTGCATATCCGGGAAGATGACTAAGAAACCTTTTCATAGCAATATGGAGAGGGCTTCGATCTACTTGGTCTTATTCATATTGATGTGTGTGACCACTTAGACATGTGTCAAAGAGAGGTGCTAGCTACTTTAACCTTTACTTGATGATTTCACCGTTATGGTTATGTTTATTTACTTAACATAACATGAGGTGTTTGAAACATTTAAGGTTTTCAAAGTCAAGTAGAACTGCAATTGGGAAAGAAGATTAAAGCTCTTCGATCCGATAGAGGAGGCGAGTATCTAAGCCAAGAGTTTAAAGATTACTTAGTGAGAATGGAATTGTCCAATCTCACTCTCCATATACTCCACAACAAAATGGTGTATCGAGAGAAGAAATCGTACATTGTTGGACATGATACGATCTATGTTTAATCTTACTACTCTACCTTTATCCTTTTGGGATTATGCTTTAGAATCATTGTTAGATTCTAAATATGGTTCCCACAAAGAAGGTTGATAAGACACCATATGAAATATGGCATGGTAAAGCTCCTAACCCGTCTTATTTAAAGGTTTGGGGTTGCGAGGCGATGTTAAATGTGACTCACAGATAAACTCCAACAAAGATCTCAGAAGTGTATCTTCGAGGATACCTAAGGAAACTATGGGTTACTACTTTACTATCCAACCGAAAATAAAGTAATTGTTGCTAGGTATGGATATTTTCTTGAAAGAGATCTCGATCTCAAGAATTCGATGGGAGAGTTTATGATCCGGAAGATGATCAAGAAGATGCATTACCTTCTCAAAACACTAACGTATCTTAGGTAGAGCCCGATAGTCCGGGTCCTCCACCGTAAGTTCAAGTGATTCCGTTCAGAGATCCGTAAGGAATATACGTGCACCGAACGCCTATGTCTTAACGTAGAGGTTGAGGAAACTATGTTAGAGATCTTGGAGAGCCTACTAGTTATAAAGTCGCCATGGCAAGTCCCGATAAGGAAAATGGCGGTTGCAATGAATGGGGAAATGCAATCCATGAAAGAAAATGAAGTCTGGTAGAGGTGGACTTACCTCCAAACGCCACGGTGGTTGGAAGTAAGTGGCTCTATAAGATTAAGACCGACATGGATGGCAATGTACACGCCTATAAAGCTCGCCTAGTTGCGCAAGGTTTTACTCAAACTTATGGCATTGATTACGAGGAGACCTTTTCTCCTAGCGGACATTAGAGTTATTAGAATTTCATAGCTATAGCGGCATACTATGACTATGAGATATGGCAAATGGATGTCAAAACCGCCTTCTTAAATGGTCGCTTAGATGAAGACATCTATATGAAGCAACCTGAGGGGTTCGTGAATCCACAATTTCCAAACCGTGTACGCAAACTTCAAAGGTCCATTTATGGATTGAAGCAAGCATCAAGGCAATGGAATAAAAGATTTGATGAAGAAATCAAAAGGTATGGATTTATTCAAAATCAAGTTAGTGGGAATAATGTAATTTTCCTAATTCTTTATGTCGATGACATATTAATTATGGGAAAAGACATTCCGAGTTTTCAAAATGTTAAGGCATATCTTGGGAAGTGTTTTTCCATGAAAGATTTAGGAGAAGCTGCATATATTCTGGGAATCAAGATCTACCGAGATAGGTCAAATCGGTTAATTGGTTTAAGTCAAAGCGCTTACATTGATAAAATATTGAAGAGATTTAATATGCAAAATTCCAAGAAGGGATATTTTCCGATGGAAGTAAAGCATGGCTTATGTAGCGATATGTGTGCTTCAACACTGCCTGAGGTGGCACGCATGCGTAAAGTTCCTTATGCTTGGTACTGTAGGATCTATTATGTATCCGTGAGATGCACAAGGCCGGATGTAGCGTCGCTCAAAACATGACCGATCGATATCAGCGATGTAATCCGGGTGAACTTCATCGGATTGTCATACATATTCTAAAGTATCTTAGAAATACTAAAGATATGTTTTGGTGTATGGTGGAAATCCGGACAAAGAGCTTGATGTTCAGGTTCTTGTGATGCGTCTGGCAGCAGTGATAAAGATGATACTGAAGTCTCGTATGGGTTATGTCTTTGTCATCAATGGAGGAGCAGATTATTTGGAAGAGCAAGAAGCGAGTACGATTGTGATGTTCTGCGAAGCGAATACATAGTCGCTTGGAAGCTCCGATGGAGGCTATTTGGATTAGGAAATTCATTTCGTGCTTGGTGTTATGCCTTCAATTGAATCGCCTATTGATATGTATTGTGACAATTCACGCAATCATATTTGCTAATGAACCCGGAGTCATGAAGGGCACCGTACATTTTCTACGGAATTATCATTATGTTCGGGAACAAGTCCAGAAGGTGAAATAAATCACCGAAAGTTCACACGATGATAACTTAGTCGATCCGTTCACTAAGGCTTTAGCTAAAGACAAACTTGTTGGACTTGCCAATGGAATTGGACTTCGTTTAGCTAATAGTTTCATGCATAACTGTGATTAGTATTTGGATAAAGGATATTGTAAAACATTTATTATTTTGATGAAATAAAGTTTGGATTATGTTTATTTTCATTTATAATATTGTTGTCCTATATTTGCATGTTTAATCCGTGAGTAACAAAGTTATTCTAAATATCCGTTGTCGATTAATGATATGGGAGTATCATTAAACTAAGACAACCGAGAGATGTGTTAGAATATACTTGAAAGTATATTGATGAGAATGCATACCAATTTCGTATGATATTCAATGAATTGAATATAGGACTTATCCCAACTACATAATTTACTTTGTGGATATTGTTATAAGTAAATTATGAATAGTTATCCTCGGACTTGAGATACCGGATAAGTGTCATGAATGTAGTGCATTTACGTGAAGCAACTTAACGCTATACGTGGCGGTAGTTATAAGGGTTGTTTTAAATGTTACAAAGTTTGTGGGTTATTCTTGTAGTCAAGATAGAATTTGTTCCTTCAAATTTATTTGGAGTTTAATCTACTGGCCTCTCGTAGGGTTGACAAGATGTTTGTGTTTGCCTACCCAAATCTCCCTAAATATGTTTAGATGATTCGGTAATCTTGGTCACTCACTACAAACGAGAAATGAGAATAGTTTTATAAAGAATGACTTAATTACATATCTTTATTTAACGTGGTATTAGAAACAAAGGATAATAATAATGAGAAATCATTAAAAGGTTTTCCAGAGCCTTGCTCGAGTTGTACTAGAGGCATCGAAGTGTTGCTAGACGCTAACCGAATGTGATCACTCTATTAAGATATATCCAAGTGGGAGTCTGTTGGTTTTATGGATATAAATTAGTAGACGTGAGTTAGGATCGAACTCGAGACTATGGATTGCACACTTTACGTATGAGAATTTAAAGTTAATAATTAAATATAAATGTTATATTTATTTATTTATTAAACAAAATAACTAACTGACGTTAAGTAATTAATGTAATGGACTAACGATGCGTTAAATGTTTATGGAAAAGGATCAAATTGCAAAAGTTGGGAAGGTTCCGAATCCCTTTGGGGACTCCTTAACCGATCGGCATAGGGACACAAAACAAGGAAAGAAAAACCAACTTGTTTACCAAGTTTGCTTGGGTATATAAACAAGGCTTGGGGTTTTATTTTTCCATATCTCTTGTGCTCATAAGCTAAACCCTAAAATTGTTTTGTGTGTGTTTCTTGTCCTCAAAACCGGTCGAAAGGTGTCGACACACTCTTTTTCCACAAACAAAGTTATTTGTTTTATAAAAACTAGCATTACTTTAATTCGGTTTAGTACGTGTGTACAAGAACATAGTAATAACACACTATTTTTAATATCTTGGATTGAATTACAAAGCGTGAGGGTAATTCACATAATCCTAACTAAATCAAATTAGGGTTCATCCGTTGCTAGTTTGTGGATTTGATTCTTGTTCGGCTAGAATCAAGAAAATGTACGCATATTCTTTTATGTTAATTAATTATTCGTTTATACATCCTATACGCTTCCGCATGATTACTTTGATGTTTTGTGATTATTTATTTGAATGTCTTGATGTATAATTCCAACAGTTAGTGGTGCAATTTTCTTCTTGGATTGAATATTGAAATGCTTTACCGAACTCATCTTGAAATTTTTTGAATGCATACAGAGTCAAATAATGATGACCTTGTTCCTCCAACGGTGAGAGTGATCTCAAAAACGACCCCCTATATTTCTCCAACATAGTGTCATGCATTTGTTTTTGCTCAACTTCTTCAATTGCAAGATCAACCTACAAATTACATCTAAGAATAAGTTAAGAGCTACATAATGAATAACATATCTACTGATAAACATTGTGTCTTTACCAGATACATGAAATAAACATTTTTTGTTTTTGTTTATGAAGTTGTAAACGTCTAATCTTGTATATTTGCAATCACCGGATCATGCAAAGATTGTACTTTATTAACCAAATAAGTATATTGATACATACTATACATGGCCAAGCTAGGTACATAAGAAGACATCTAAGAATAAGTTGAGAGCTACTGAGCTACATAATAAATAACATATATGTTGTCAAAAAAAGTAAATTTAATGGATTTTATGGAAGTTATTGAGCTACATATTGAATAACATATATAAGAACTTACTTGTCTAACAAATTGATTTAAACATGTACGTGAAGAGAGAAATCTTTTAATAAAAGCATTATACTTCCGATCTCCCGGTAGTCGTCATGCCACCAAAAAAGAAACCACGAAGATAAGGAGGCACCAAAAATTCTCTGATCTTATATAAGCCAACTACATGTTTATTATCGCTTAAATTATACTTTGCGATAACCAATGGCCATTGTTGCTCAAATTCTTCAATCGTATCTAACTTGTATAAGTTGTAAAATTCCGAACACCAACTTGAATACTCACTTCTTAAAAGAGAATTAAACCAACCACTAAACTTAGTAGTGATATGCCATATGCAAAATGCATGTTTTGTTGTAGACATCTCTTGTGCAATTGCCTTGCTTAGGATCTTGATCGGTCAATATTGTTTGTGACGGCTTACCCATAAGTAAAGAAAAATTCTGCACTTTACGTAGAATAGTAAATAATAGTAAATATAGAGTTTTAATTTTAAGAACAAATATTGAAAATTAACTAAGAGTACCTTGAAAAGCCATCGAAATGTATTTGTTGTCTCGTTACGTAAAAGTGCACAACCAAGTATGTAACACCCCAACCCGACAAGGGTAAAGATATCACAAATACAGTTTCATATCAGAACTTTAAGTACTACACAAAAGCGGAAGTCTTTACGAAATTTTCAAAAGAGAACATAAATAACTTAATAACCAAAATAATTCCAAGATCTCTATGGTCAAATCTTTGCTCTCAGCTCTACTCTCAAACCCATATTAGCTATCCCAAAAGCTCATCTTGAAATACCTAAAACTGCCGCATGAAAAGAAAATGCGGTGAGCTTACAAAGCCAGGTGAGCAGATATAACGAAACAAAACTAAACAAAACAAATATACAAATAACGAAATCACAACGGAATGGGAATCATGAATCATTGAAGATTTTATGGAAACACATACCCGTAAATCCGGAAGAAACACACAACGATTAACAACAAACACATTACATCTTGAGGACACAAGACGGAGACACATCAAATAACCAAGCACATAATAAATCAGCAAGTAGAGTGCATATAATCCAAACGAAAAATCTAAAGACTAACGGAAACTATTTCGAAAATAAACATGGCATTCATACAAATCAATTAATCTAAAATCAACACTCTTAATCAAATTTTACGTGACGGATATAATAACAAATCATGGCGATCACACATGCAAATAGAAAACATAGTAGACAAACTATAACTAAATAGACCAAACAAAACATAGCATAGCCATTCGCAATTATCGAACGGATATCATAACTAAACCCATTCTCGGATCAAATCTTAACATCGGCAGAGTTTTAACATAGCGGATCAAACATAAGCGATAAATACCCTAACGATAGACAAAGTTCACCGATTAAGCGAACAATCATACTTACTAAGCTTTGGGATACTTAATTTCATACTAGCATTTTACCTCCACGGATCAACGAATTTCACATACGATAAACTAACATAACATCGAGATGACAACATTTAATCATATTCAAACACATTAACATTTCCTAACATAATGAGCGGTGAGTCACATAATCATACAAAAGCATAAACACATATAATAACATATAATAAGCCTAGCACATAATCATAAACACTTGAACATACCAAACAAAATCGAATACTTAACATAAAAATAATGAGATAAAGATTTAGTTAACATCCACGAGCCCGTAACATATCATATCGAACATCATACTTATTGAAATTAATCTCGTAAAATAATTTGGAGTAGCTAGCTCCCGAGTTTTGTGAAGACGCGTATTACACGACATCATTCACCGGACAAATCATATCGGATAATGAGATCGGATCTAGGATGCATCCATACGCCCCAATAGACGGATGGTGGCCATACTATCAATAAGCAGATAACGGAAAGGGGCGTGGCGAAACATCACTCTCGCCTAGAGTCATGTCGAGAGGTGCATCAGCACGGACATGGAACCCCATGACTAGTGAAATATTGGCTCGGGTGTCAAACTAACTTAGGTCATCTGATTGTCATAAATGACACGAGATCATAATCAAACACAAAGTTCAACAGATAACATATCGGATAATTCATATCATAAGGTTCATGTTCAAAGGTTCGAAGTCAAAGTTTATGTCGTGTCACATGTCATACTTTCATAATCGAATTTCATAACCAAATGTTCACAATTCAAAGTTCATAATCAAATATAACAAGGTTCAACAATTGTGCATATCAAAGTCTTTCTAACATAACGTTCAAATCGGATATTGCATGATTCAATAAAACAGTGTTTCAAACAAACAACAGATCAAACAATCAGAAAGGGTTCATAGCAATGGCATAGAAACCCTAATAATTGAAATAGGAAAGCTAACGAAAAAAACGTCATAAGAAACCTTTACTTTGAAAAGGTCGTAATATCGTGCCTTAAAGCGAATGAGAGAAAAGCAAGCGAGCGAGTGAATCACGAAGATATAACGTCGCGTCACCTTCAAATCGAATCTACACGGATTATGATTTATTTTTATACTTATTATCATCATTAAAGTTATAACAGTTCATCGCATTAACATTCTTAGAGTTGTGAGTATATCCTTATTCTTAGTAAGCGGACGGAAATTACGACATTTTAGAGTATTAATTATTAATTAGCCGAGACCTATGGGTTGCAAATGACAAACGGTAAACTTAAGGGTTTAATATGACAAATATCTTATTTGAGGACTTATATGATCATCATTCAAAGTATAGGGTTTACAAATGTCAAGAACGGATTTTAGGACTCTCTTTCAAATTAGTTTACATGACCTTTATGCTTTACATGATTAACCACGACTACATGTAACATTTATTGAAACGCAACCTAAATGAGACCATGCATACAAGTGCTTTCAATTCATGACACTTAGTTCCTTACATAAAATCATAACTCACGCATGTCTACATCACGCTTAGTACTAGCTCATTATACTCTTAATTATTAGTTATTAATGACTCCAAGACTTACCATTCTCACATGAAATAACGAATTTACACCCCAGCTTTTAACCCTAACCGACTTCCTATTTATGTTTCTAGGGTTTTCCCAATCTTTAAATACCACATTAATACGCATTAAATTGACATGTTCTGATTTTAATGACTCATCACTTTGACCTAGAACTTGTGAAAAATAAGCGGAAGTTGAACAAAGCTCATGCATTGCCTTTACACAATTAACTCACACATGTCGACCTTTTACCCTCGTTAACAAGACCAAAATCCTTTTCTTCCTCCCTTGTTTCAACATATACGCCACTCATGCAAATCCCAACTTAATACACGTGTTTCCGACTCACCAACAAATCGACACCCACACACACACATATACGTAGTTTCGGAAAGACACATGAACACCTAATATGTACACCGCGACAAGCTCACATGCTTCACAACTCACGCATGACTCACGGTTTATTATTCATAAGGTTCGGTTATCTCAGTATTGCTCGACTCACGGTTTTAAGGACTTTACGTTTGCATGTTTTACAAATAATTAACCGATTCAGATATATGCTTGTTCGATTCACGTGGCTCGGCATAGTTATGGTCCGATTCATACTTCACAACTTAAAAGGTTTTACGTTTGCATGTAACATAAGTGAGGCGAGGGAAGAATGTGGTTATACCTTGGCAAGGTTTTCGATTCAAGCACACCGAACCCAAGAGTAGCAATGATCGGTAGAAAAGAAAAGGAGAAAGATTGTGCCGTGACTTTGTGTAGACTAGGGTTCCAATTCTATGTATTGTGTTTGTATTTATATTGTATATGTATACCCGATCGGGTCTAGGGCTTGGGTGGCTTGGTTCTCAGCTCAAAGCCCAACCGGCTCACAAACAAATCTCGCCCAACATGAGGGTTGGCTACAGATCGGATCACAAACAAAAGAAAAACGAGGCCCAAACTTATGTTGCGTGACTTATATTCTTTGTCGTTACTAATGTCGTTAATATATATACACGTTAGGTTTTTCAAATAAAATATAAGTTAGGTTTTTTTTTTTTTTTTTTTTTTTTTTTAGTTTCGTTGAATTTTATTATATTTTACGTGTTTTAAAATTTTGATCTCAAGGGTAAAATAGTCTTATTATGCGTTTATATTTTTAGGGTTTTACAACTCTCCCTTCTAAAAGAAAATTTAGGTCCTCGAAATTGGACAAAACAGACGAACGGAAAAAAAAATTTCAAGGAATAGAGCAAGCGAAACTTATTTTAGAACAAGCGGATTCTTATCGAAATATTCAAACTCATACTCTTCGTAAATCAAATTAATAGTCGACATACTACAACAGATAATCATATACTTATCAAAGTAATGGCGAGAGAGCAGATGAGATGCGAGAATATCAAGCGACACGATCTAACTTATGCGGATCTCTAACGATGAGAACAACCATATACATAGGCAGAATGAATCTAACGGTCTTACTAATCACGGATAATCAAACTAAAAGGATCTAATGTTCCTCAAACACTTCACGAAATATCCAATGATCACAATAAGGGTACACTGAGACGTATACATTTAGAGCAAACATAGAAATCCATAGTTCACACAAATCATAACAATTTCGGGATTCAAGCGTACAAAACTTATTCGTAATAGATATCGACGAAACCCTCACCGTTAGTGCTGCAGAAATTTCAAGCGAACATGGGAGTGTCGGATAATGATACAAGTCAAAAGTCCATTCACGCATCAACCACGTGCATTTCCCGGACGTCATATAAGTTCAATAAGTTCAAATTATATGATCTCGGTATTATCACGTTGATCAGGCGTCATAATACTTGCATCACATAACAAGTTCTTATTGTCATCATATTCTGTCCCGGGTCATGGCAACCCACATAACCAGAATCACAACAAAACAGATCACATACAAATAGCAAGCAACATACTATAACAGACCAGATTCACATGAGCATACCATCATGATGGTCATACTTTATTTCAAGTTGTGATTAAGCCACATCATTAAGAAAACAAATAGCGAGCGAAACTTATGAAGAATAGCGAAACTTAACGAATCTATCGAGAAACAACAAAGCGAAACTATACTTTCAAAATTTTGCTTTATTCTCATTAATCAAACAAATTGCGGAATTGTCATAAGATGAACTTCCAAAACAAAACTTAATAATCAAAGATTGATCATCTAAATGAAAACAAAAGGACCTAAACTCAAAATCCAATGTCGAAATTTCTCATAAAGAGGACAACTAATCGGGCGCACATTTCTATTCTTGTATCGGATTAAACCTACTAGTAGCCGTAGATTCTAAATCCGAGTCCACCTCGTATTCTTCCTCATGTTCTTCTTCTTCCTCACTTATCCATCCGTTCCTATTTCCTTGGCTGATAATAAGGGATTAGCAAAGTCACTTCTCCGATTCTCTCTTCTTCTTGGCACGATCTACAAAAGCATCTGAATCGCGACTCCTGATCGACCTACTCCTCCATCTTCAAAGAACTGGGACATCTATCATGATACCTAGTGGTGAAACCTTGGTTGTCAACGACTTTAGTTTCATACTCCTCTACTACTTTTCCGCTCACGTTCTTTAAGGTCACCTTCTCCTCAATTGTGCATGGCAGCATACTAAGCGGGAACTCGTATCCTCTTGTTGGTCCGCTTCACTCTACCAATCCTCTTGCAACCTTTAGCATAACAATGGTCCACTCATCCTCTCCCTAGGTTGCCTAGCTGGTCCTTGTTTGCTCTGTCGGGTGAACTAGAACGGCGAGGGATAACCATCTAAAAGAATAACCAACTATTAGCAAAATCTAAAATGCGATAGTGGACGAAAAGAAAATACGAAGGAAAATCCTAAATTTACCCAATCCTCACGGTCATAGCCTAAGCTCTAAGGGTCCTAAACCTAGGCTACGATACCATAAATTGTAACACCCCAACCCGACAAGGGTAAAGATATCACAAATCTGAGTTTCATATCGAAACTTTAAGTACTACACAAAAGCGAAGTCTTTCTGAAATTTTCAAAAGAGAACATAAATAACTTAATAACCAAAATAATTCCAAGATCTCTATGGTCAAATCTTTGCTCTCACTCTACTCTCAAACCCAGTTAGCTATCCCAAAAGCTCATCTTGAAATACCTAAAACCGCCGCAGAAAAGAAAATCGATGAGCTTACAAAGCCAGTGAATGATATAACGAAACAAAACTAAACAAAACAAATATACAAATAACGAAATCACAACGGAATGGGAATCATGAATCATTGAAGATTTTATGAAACACACATACCAATCCGGAAGAAACACACAACGATTAACAACAAACACATTACATCTTGAGGACAGACGAGACACATCAAATAACCAAGCACATAATAAATCGACAAGTAGAGTGCATATAATCCAAACGAAAAATCTAAAGACTAACGGAAACTATTTCGAGAAAATAAACATGGCATTCATACAAATCAATTAATCTAAAATCAACACTCTTAATCAAATTTTGCGAAGAGCGGATATAATATCGAATCATGGCGGTCACACATGCAAATAGAAAACATAGTAGACAAACTATAACTAAATAGACCAAACAAAACATAGCATAGCCATTCGCAATTATCGAGCGGATATCATAACTAAACCAGTTCTCGGATCAAATCTTAACATCGCAGAGTTTTAATATAGCGATCAAACATAAGCGATAAATACCCTAACGATAGACAAAGTTCACCGATTAACCGAACAATCATACTTACTAAGCTTTCGGATACTTAATTTCATACTAGCACATTTACCTCACAGATCAACGAATTTCACATACGATAAACTAACATAACATCGATGACAACATCTAATCATATTCAAACACATTAACATTTCCTAACATAATGAGCGGTAGTCACATAATCATACAAAAGCATAAACACATATAATAACATATAATAAGCCTAGCACATAATCATAAACACTTGAACATACCGAACAAAATCGAATACTTAACATAAAAATAATGAGATAAAGATTTAGTTAACATCCACGAGCCCGAACATATCATATCGGAACATCATACTTATTCTAATTAATCTCGAGAAAATAATTTGGAGTAGCTAGCTCCCGAGTTTTGTGAAGACGCGTATTAGCATACCGACATCATTCACCGACAAATCATATCGGATAACGGATCGGATCTAGGATGCATCCATACGCCCCAATGATTTGGATAGTGGCCATACTATCAATAAACAGATAACGGAAAGGGACGTGGCGAACATCATCTCTCGCCACAGAGTCATGTCGAGGTGCATCATCGACACGGACATGGAACCCCATGACTAGTGAAATATTGGCTCGGTGTCAAACTAACTTAGGTCATACAGATTGTCATAAATGACACGAGATCATAATCAAACACAAAGTTCAACAGATAACATATCGGATAATTCATATCATAAGGTTCATGTTCAAAGGTTGAAGTCGAAGTTTATGTCGTAGTCACATGTCATACTTTCATAATCGAATTTCATAACCAAATGTTCACAATTGAAGTTCATAATCAAATATAGCAAGGTTCAACAATTGTGCATATCAAAGTCTTTCTAACATAACGCTCAAATCGATATTGCATGATTCAATAAAGCAGTGTTTCAAACAAGCAACGATCAAACAATCGTAAAGGGGTTCATAGCAATGGCATAGAAACCCTAATAATTGAAATAGGAAAGCTAACGAAAAGAAAACGTCATAAGAAACCTTTACTTGAAAAGGTCGAATATCCGTACCTTAAAGCAAATGAGAGAAAAGCAAACGAACGAGTGAATCACGAAGATATAACGTCGTCTCCTTCAACGAATCTACACGGATTATGATTTATTTAATACTTATTAGCATCATTAAAGTTATAACGGATTCATCGCATTAACATTCTTAGAGTTGTGAGTATATCCTTATTCTTAGTGACGGACGGAAATTACGACATTTTTAGAGTATTAATTATTAATTAGCCAGGCCTATGGGTTGCAAATGACAAACGGTAAACTTAAGGGTTTAATATGACAAATATCTTATTTGAGGACTTATATGATCATCATTCAAAGTATAGGGTTTACAAATGTCAAGAACGGATTTTAGAACTCTCTTTCAAATTAGTTTACACAAGCCTTTATGCTTTACATGATTAACCACGACTCACGTGTAACATTTATTCGAACGCAACCTAAATGAGACCATGCATACAGTGCTTTCAATTCATGACACTTAGTTCCTTACATAAAATCATAACTCACGCATGTCTACATCACGCTTAGTACTAGCTCATTATACTCTTAATTATTAGTTATTAATGACTCCAAGACTTACCATTCTCACATGAAATAACGAATTTACACCCCTAGCTTTTAACCCTAACCAACTTCCTATTTATGTTTCTAGGGTTTTTCCCAATCTTTTAAATACCACATTAATACGCATTAAATTGACATGTTACAGATTTTAATGACTCATCACTTTGACCTAGAACTTGTGAAAAATAAACGGAAGTTGAACAAAGCTCATGCATGCCTTTACACAATTAACTCACACATGTCGACCCTTTTACCCTACGTTAACAAGACCAAAATCCTTTTCTTCCTCCCTTGTTTCAACATATACGCCACTCATGCAAATCCCAACTTAATACACGTGTTTCCCGACTCACCAACAAATCGACACCCACACACACATATCGTAGTTTCGGAAAAGACATGAACACCTAATATGTACACACGACAAGCTCACATGCTTCACAACTCACGCATGACTCACGGTTTATTATTCATAAGGTTCGGTTATCTCGTATTGCTCGACTCACGCTTTTAAGGACTTTACGTTTGCATGTTTTACAAATAATTAACCGATTCGTATATATGCTTGTTCGATTCACGTGGCTCGCATAGTTATGGTCCGATTCATACTACAACTTAAAAGGTTTTACGTTTGCATGTAACATAAGTGAGACGAGTGGAAGAATGTGGTTATACCTTGGCAAGGTTTTCGATTCAAGCACATCGAACCCAAGAGTAGCAAATGATCGGTAGAAAAGAAAAGGGAGAAAGATTGTGCCGTGACTTTGTGTAGACTAGGGTTCCAATTCTATGTATTGTGTTTGTATTTATATTGTATATGTATACCCGATCGGGTCTAGGGCTTGGGGTGGCTTGGTTCTCGCTCAAAGCCCAACCGGCTCACAAACAAATCTCGCCCAACATGAGGGTTGGCTACGATCGGATCACAAACAAAAGAAAAAACGAGGCCCAAACTTATGTTGCGTGACTTATATTCTTTTGTCGTACTAATGTCGTTAATATATATACACGTTAGGTTTTTCAAATAAAATATAAGTTAGGTTTTTTTTTTTTTTTTAGTTTCGTTAAATGAATTTTATTATATTTTACGTGTTTTAAAATTTTGATCTCAAGGGTAAAATAGTCTTATTATGCGTTTATATTTTTAGGGTTTTACAAAGTAATATTGTCCTTCCATGATTGTTAATACCCACAAAAATCCCAGAAGGCATGTCGTACGAGTTCACCTTATATGTTGTATCAAATACTACTACATCTCCATATTTTTTATACCAATCAAAACTGTGGGCATGAGACCAATATATATGTTCTAACCTACTTTTGCCATTAACTGTATATGTGTATTGAAAATTAGGATTTTCACTTTTAGTTTGTTCACAATACTTCAGGAGTTGAATAACTTGCCATTCCTCCAAAAATATTTCGTTAATTCTTTTCAGTTTAATACGCATGTGTGCCTTGCATCCACATCTTGAAGAACCTCTGTTTCTTTGTTTTTTAGAGTTGTCTACCAATTTTCCCTCCAGAAATCCTTCATGATGACAAAAAAACTCACGCCTTTTCTTCTCTCCGGTTTTCTTTTTATTCTTGAACCTTCCATATCGAACCGAAAATCCATTCATTTTTGCATACTTTTGGTAGAAAAGAAAAGCTTCATCTTCACTAAGAAAACATTGCCCAATAAAAGGTGTGTCTAAATTTTCTTTTTTCAACTTCTTTTTCTGTTGGCATTTCGTTCAAATCAAATAGTTCCTCCCTCATCTTAAAATAGTACAAAATGTTCACTAAAAGATACTAAGGGTCTGTTTATTTTTGACTTATTGAGATGATAGCTAACAGATTTGGCCCCATTCAAAAAAAATTGTGTTTCTTTTTTATTTGGGCCCACTATTGCCCTTATATTCTCTAAATGACTAAAGACTCAAAAGAGCACCACTCCTCAATCAGATGAGATAAGAGAACGGGACCCACTGTTGTTTATAAGCATCATAATTGAACAAAAAAAAGAAACAGGCCCTAAGTATAAAAGGAGCAATGATCAATATAGACAAGAAAAAGTATACTAAAAAGAAGCATGTTACTGTGACTAAGGCTTAAGAAACAAGATATGTATATTCAATATAAAAGTAAGTGACTAGTCTAGGATGTGACAAGTCAAACTTTGGAGGGAATTTAGAAGTTGATATTTGGAGGGAACTTAAAATTGGAGGGAGTGGAAAACTTGAAGTGACGAATATGATAAATTCTGTGTTTTGAGGGTGATTAATTATTTAATTGAATTGTGAAATAAAGGGTATATTTGGTATAACATAAAAAGTAAAATAGTTAATAAACAAATTTAAGATTTCAAAAAGAATCTTGTGTCAATTAATGCATTTTATCCTATGCCTATGGGGCACATTTTAGAAATTCCCATGTTTCAATTCAACTATAGAGGATTTTCATTTCATGTCTACGTGTCATACAAAAAGGTCCTTAACCTTAGACCTGTTCATAGTCTTAAGATATTTAATGCATGTGTTATCCGAAACAATTATAAAGCTTTAAAATATTTGTACCATAGTGGAGATAAGTTTATTAACACAAAGGGTTTATAAAATATTGATGTGGCATGAAATATTAAATTTCTAAAGCTTTATAAATATTAACCATAGTCATTGCCCTAAAACATTAGGTTATATTGCAAAATATGGGATAAGCGTTATATTTAAGTTACGGAGTATTTGATTAACAATGAAACCAGATTGATATTTTTAAAAATACATGAACACTACTAACCAATAATGTCTTGTATATATCAAACTTTACAAACCAAATCAGCTTTAATAAATAGGATTCATAAACGTAAAAAAGTGTCTAATCCACATCCCGAAAACCCGACCAGAAAAACTCAACCCGAAAACCAAATTTATTATTAACTCTTCTAAAAATTATGCATACCCTATTTCGAATTCCTGGATCCGCCACTGCTGAATATCATTCAAGAAATGATCTGGAAACCCACAACTTTATTCATTGAGAAAAAGGTGTTTGGGTTTCACTTAGTATAAGGCTTCAAGGGTGCTTATTGTGGTTGTATTTCGAAAGAAAAGGAAGAGATTGAGGTTTTTTTATTTGAGGTTCGTGATTCAAGAAGGAAAAACAAAGACAGATTTGTGAGTTTGTTGCTTGTGTGAGTTTGCTGCTATGAGTTCTTTATGGTGCCTTTTTTTTCTTTTTTTAACGGGTTTAGGATTTAATAATAGGAAATCTTTATTTGGTTGACTTTTGAGTTGTAGGATTTGCGATTTTAGGGTCCATTGGTGCCGCTTGGTTTGCTTATGAATTACTATGAAATGGTTTGAGGATAGAACGGAATGGATATGAGTTTGATTTATTAAAAACATTGTTTGGTTTAAAAGTTGGATTTGACTTTTTAAATTAAGGGTCATTAGTTTTATACACACTTTGACCTCAAAATACATACTTTGACTACTTTAATACCTATAATAGGTCAAATATGAAAGGGTCATTAGTTTTATACACACTTTGACCTCAAAATAACGATATTTCTATATGTTTCATAAATGCATGTGTTGTTTAGATAAAGTGGAAAAAAATTGAGATTGGCGTCTAAAATATTTCATTAATATCGAGAAGAGCAGGGAATGGTTCGGTGATACTTGGCCATCTACCCACTTTAAGGATACTTTCATTTAATGATATGACCATAACCATATATATAAAACAAACATTATTAATGATTTTTAAAGTCATACCTCCTTTATCATATCCTATACCAAACATTAACTTAGTTTATAAGTGGGGTTGGTATGGATTTAGTATAACCCCACCTCTACGGGTGTCCAGATGAATCCAAATCTAATATGTAGCTACCAAACATTTATCTATTCCCCAAATCTAATCGCATATATCTGACAACCCCTAACCATACATGCCCATATATCTAATTAGGAGTTAATTACATAAATCATCCCTGAAGTTTGGTCAAATTGCAGATTTTGTCCTAATTAGTTTGAAAGTGCATATATCGTCCCTGTGAGAAACCTTTTTGCAAGTTTTCGTCCCTGGTTTCAAACAGTTTTTGCAATTTTGGTCCTTTACCAAGGACGAAAATTGGCAAAAAGGTTTCTCACAGGGACGATATATGCACTTTGAAACTAATTAGAACGAAAACTACAATTTGGCCAAACTGCAGGGGCGATTTATACAATTAAATCTTTAATTAAATATACTCTAAGATAAATTTTAAATAAAAATAATATCTAATATGGTAAAGAAAACAAAAAATGTGATATGATGTAGTGGTGGTCCCGCATATATAGAGAGAATAAAAGGAATTGTGTCTCACAAAAGCTATAAACCCAAGCAAACCGCTCAATATTGTCTACTATCAAAATTGATTTCTAAAATCATTCCTCAAGTCAAAAGAAGCAACCTAACAATTAATTAACGTCAAATCACCCTCAAACCCAATCCACACATTCAAAACAAACACACCCTTAGTACTAAATATGAGGGTTGTAAAAGTAAGAGTGTGTGATGAGATTATGAAAAGTAGATGGCGCCACTTACATTTACTCTTTTTCTCTCTCTTCTTATATATATAAAATAATAATTTATATTAAAAAAATACTTTTAACAACAATTTTATTATATAATGTATTAAATAAATATATTTTTGTCTCTTTTAAACTTACACCAATCTAAACCCAAATTCAAATTCAAATCTAAATCTAAATCTTAGAGTGCGTTTGGTTTGTCGCTATGAATCACAATAGGTATTGGTGTTTGTATATAGTGGAATGATAATGGAGGGTATGAAGAAACCACTCACACACATAATATATAAGGAAACCTTCACATTTGGGTACCCTCATTCCATAGTGGTGGACCCCATAACCAACCAAACAACATTAATGACTTTCAAAGTCATAGATCCATACCCATACACCCCAACCAAACGGGCCCTTAATCCTAATCTTAAACCCCTCTACAAGCCAAATAGACACTTAGTAAAGAAAAGGAATGTAACAATAAATAAACATTTTTAGCCTACTTTTGAAACGAAATACATTATTTTAAAAATCAACCAAATCATTGTTTGCATGTTAAGCATATTAGTAGCATTAGTATTAGTATTAGTACAACATACATTGTTTGCATGTTAAGCCTATTAGTAGCATTCGTGAATTAAGTCTGATATGATAACGAGAGGGACTTGGTTATCTGATGAAATTATTACGACGTCCGGCCAATGTGGTAATTATCGCATCACATAACGGGAACTTACCGGTATTATGTTATACTAAAGGAATGAACCCGAGTAGTAATATTAGGCATATACATATAGAAGTCTATGCATCATGAAGTTTTTAGCGATATTTATTGTTCCCTTATCGTGTGATACGTTTAACTTTTAGCGTTGGTATGGCTGGAAGACCTCTTGAAGGATCCGAATGGCCGATTCATGTAGATATTCATGAGCCCCAACTAGGTTAGGATGATCATGAGTCAACTCCCGACCTAGCAGAAACAGATGAGCATGATAATGCTCATATTCCTAATGTTATGGCTAAACAGAGTAGAGATATCGTATCTCAAGAAGTAGCTAAGCACAGGAGTAAGGATATCTTCACTTTAGCGATGTGCCAATGAGTACGGATATCTCCGTTACCCTTAAACAAATGATTAAGTAAGACATATACCTAACAATATCATCACTCTATTCATATCAAAACCGGCTTCCTAGTGTTATTCCTTTTTCCAATGTAAAATATCACCTTCACCATTTATGACGTTGTATTGCAAAATCTCTATCGACCTATAAGAATTGTGGTGAGTAAAACACATGTTTAAATGTATAAAAAGTACACATTCATCATCTTCATCGATATAAAACCACGGTGGAACGACATATATGGAGAACCGTCGTACCAACACGTATGAAGAACTGTCGTAACAGTAAGCAACAAGATTGCCAAAGGTGGCTAGTTGTGGGTTGGGGGATGTTAGCGATGGATCTCCAGTTGGTGGTGATTGTGGTCGTTGTTCGGGGCCATTGTTATATGGGTAGGGTTCTCTATTCTTTTGGGTTTTTTTTTTCCTTGTGTTAGGTATATTGACGTTTATATTTTAGTTGGTCGCCCCCTCCCCCCACACCCAACATTTTAAAACAAGCAATTTTCTTAAATGTTCATTTATTAATTATAAACTTGATAAAATATCACAATATCCATAATAGTTTGTTGGTTTTAGGTTGATATCAACAAAACCCGTTTTTTACCTCTAAAATCTACGTCATCTACCAAATGTACGTGTCACGTCATAAACTGTAGCATTTTTGTTCACATCATATTCTTTATGTTATATATGTGTTCTTCCCTAAAGTGAAAGCTATTTTACTAAGAATTCTAACACTTTAAACTCCTAATTGCACAAGGTAAAACCAACAAATTTTGATAGGTATTTGGTCCATGACTGATAAGTGATAAGTGAACATTTGAGAACAAAAATTTCTACTACTATTAGATAGCTATAACCCTACATGTAATTAAAAAATAAAAAATAATAATAAAATCCACATAATTAATTTAACTAGTGTAGGCGGTTGTCGGTCACGACACGTAAGCAAAAATATGACATTGAACTAAAATTTGAAAGTTTGATGGTCATTGTGGTATTTTATTAGATCAATGACTAATAAGTGAATATTTGAGAAAGTTCTTTGCTACTCGTATTAGATAACTTAAACCCTTTTTAAAAATACAAATGAATAGCATAACATGTCACTTTGTCATTAGGCATTGGTCGATCGGAAGTAGAGCCACATACACGGACGCACAAGGTGTCCTCAAAATTCATTCTCAACATCAAAATGTTCACGATAAATGAATTGTGTTCTTAACATTTGTTAAACTTTTACCTTAAGTGCGTGAGAGTGATAAAAAAAAACTTTTAAATTTTACCTTAAGTGCGTGAGAGATACAAAAACTTATAAAAAAGCTTAAGCTTACAATATACTTTTAATCGTCATGTTTAAGTTGTTTTGCACATGGCCTCCGCTAGCCTGACCACGCCACTTGGACTTAGATGTATGTCATCCGTTGTTTGAATATCCATACCCACTTTATTATCATTAGTAATGTTGCAAAAATCGGCCGACTAATCGGTAATCGACCTTATACCTTGTTTATTTTTAAAAATCGGTGTAAAAAAACGGCCTAGGAAAAAATGGGGCACTAATCAGTAAAAAAATCGGCCAAATCGGTCAAAAATCAGACTAATCGGACTAATCGGTTAACTTTAAAAAATTAATAATTTAGGCATGCTACTTAATTTGGGGATCATTTATTTCACTTATAACGCACAATGAGCCTCATAATCAGAATTAAAGCCTTTTATTGAGGTTTGAAAACATAGTAGGCTTGAAATTAGTTAAGATCTTTAGTTTGGTCTCCAGAAATACCCAAAATTTGCAGGAAATGTCAATCCAATTAATCACCGATTAATCGTTGTAAGATGGTCGACCGCCCGACTACAGATTCACAAGTTTTACAACATTGATCATTAGTATCTATTTGCAATCATTTTACTCGTTTTATAGATACCAAATCTTTGAATTAACTAAACTCAATCTCACTTGTCATATAATCTTTTTGTTCTCTGGTAAATAAACCAAATTCTCGTAAATCTTGTATCTAATTCAACATTTACTAAATGTACAAGGACACACTCTATTACACAAATCCTTTTTAACCAATTGTCGCCTCAACGCCCCTGCACTTTTAACATAAATCTCCTATCACTAATTAACAACCATTCAACAAACCAGCTAACAATATTAATGCCTTCTTCTATCGACCCTAGCTTAACTAAACCGAACCTAACGCCCCGATTTTACCTATCTATCTTTATCTCATCCCAACCGTATAGTTAAAACCCCTAGCTATGTCCTTTTCTTTTGTTAAATACTCATATTATATAACAAATCAATACATATGACCATAATAATCTACCCTCAATCTAATCTTTTCTTATACTTATTCATCTATTTCAAATGGGTAAACCGCCCGCATCGCCTGTACAAGTCATTTACGAGCAACAACTTGTCTCGTCTAATCAAACAAGTGTGTTAAAGTGTGACCAAGTCCACGCTACACAAATCATTTTTTTTTCTCTCTCTCTCTCCTTCACCTACTTTATAACACAAACGTTAGTTAAGATCGAGTTAACAAACAATGCATTTTCTTTCGGGAAATGCTAGAACCTCAAAACCATCACAAAAAGATGTATCACTCTTTAAATTACTTAATTAAAAAGAATAGAGAGAAATTATAAAAAAAATAAAATAATAAACCAATGAGAGAGTAACACATCCTTTTATGAGTGATTTTGTGAATTTGTTTAACTAGATTCTAACCGCCCACCCTACACATCTTAACCTCTAATTAATTATATCACTAGCACATATCAAACTCACTGACTTGCCTCGATAGCACATCTTGAGCCGGAATAAAATACCTCATTACTAGTCATTTGTATACAAAGTTAAAAGTTGACTTTAAAATACCTTCTTACTAGTCACTTGTTTGAAACTTTTTTGTGCCATCTGTGGCGCTTGAACCTTGCTTAGAATAAATCAAACATTATAAGTGTAAAGTGTGACATTGGAATGAACACAGCACATTATGAAGATTATTAAGGAGAAAGATCTAACAATTTATATATCCTAGCTAGCTGCATGTATCCAACATTTTCCTCTGTGAGACTGATACCACAAACAAGAATAGGATGACAAGGATAGAAAATGTTCAATCATTTCATAAGGATCGCTATGAATCTCTAATATGAGGCAAGTTCCTCTGCGCGCCTATGGAGTTCAGCGTCCTCTTTCAACAGAAATGAGAATTAGTATTAGAGAATAAGAAATGAACCTTGTCAAGAAAGATGCCTTCATTAACTTGACCATTATCCTTGCCAATGCGGCTCTTGTCATCATCGTCGTCAGATAATTCAGACCCATTAGCAGATATAATGAACAAGAAGGCGAGAATGACACCTTGTAAAAAGGTAGTGACATGTGTGAATTGGAAGTAAAATTCTCTGAAGTTAGTTTCGACAAAGGGCAAGTAACTTAAATTTTATTACGGCTATTATTCAACCCCTAAATATATGTTTCTCTAAACGGTAAAAGCTCATTATTGTGACTTCAAATCACAATAAACAGATATTTAATCTCAAAAGAAACCCCTTACACATTTCCAAAATACAAACCTCAATATAAAGCATAACCATAATGCAAAAGTAGAACATTTTCAAGGATCTTGAGCATCAAATTTCGCACGGAGAACAGCCACCGTTACTTGACAAGAGAGTCATAGTCATTGTTATAATCTCTTGTATATCACTTCCATGCTTCTCACCAGCTTCTGAATCTTCAAGCTCGCTAAAGACGAGACCATCATTGTCCTCATTCTACGTGTCTGCTTCAGTGGTCTTACCTCTGCGAGTAGCTTTTGACGAATTTCCAGTCAAAAAATGATCACTAATGCTTCTGTTTCTCCATTTTTCCAGTCCTTTGTGCTAGCATAGTTGGTGAAATTAAGTAAAAAGTAAAGTAAAGAAATTAAGTAATCAGGTAAAAGAAATGCAGAGTAAAGAACCTAGCCATGAAGCAAATCTAGTAAATGAACAGCATAAAACTTTGTTTCCTGAACCTCTGGGCTTGAAAAGCTCATCATTGTCGCCTTCGTCAGCATCACGCTATCAGCTGGCTTTGTTTCATACTTCCCATACACCAGTTGCTCAAGGTTAGTGGTCTGTCTCAATATTGTCCTCTCGACCAATGATTCTTTCCACTTTGAAGCATTCCCCATATTCTCTGCAGACAGCAAACGTAAGCAATGTTAAAAAAAATCACCTGAATCATAATAAAACCTATGTTTTTATTTTGCAGAGATTTTAGCGCCTTTTTAATAAGTACAAATTGCAGATGTGAAGTGTACCTTTTATGTCAAATTCTCCTTCCTCTTCGTCGGAAGAACTCAAATTTGAAGTTAACTCTTCATCTATTTTATCATCTTCTGCATCCTCATCTTCGCCAGTGGCCTGCAACTGTACACGACATCCATGAGAGATAAAACATGTAAATCTCGACACTGGTATATTATAAAATACAAGAAACCGATTAATGCATTACCTCTTTCTCATCAAGCTCACTTTCATTTCCAAAGACTGATTTACTCCTCATTCGATATACCCATACGGAAGTTCTTCCTTAATGTTATTATCTTTTACTTTGGGGTTTCCAGTTTCTTCAGACTCATCGAGTCTTCATCATCATCAAAGAACTTTAATTATGAATGATATTCTTATATTACTCAAGTAAATTCAAAAAAGAAAAACAATAACTTTGTATTCAACTATTAGGGAAATAAATAGAATGCAAAGATAATGGAAAATATATAGCATAATTTAATCAAATTAAATATTATCCATCTGCTAACAAAATATAACAAGTTCAACCAGTAACTAAAGATATATTTGAGATCGCATTAAACTAGCTAGAAAACAACTAATTTAACAATAAGCAGATTCATAGAAATTATAAGCAATAGTCTAGTCAGCTCTCTTAACAACTGCAATAGCCAAGCACAGCTTATTTTGATCCTCCATGCGAAACGACCAAACTTGAATCGTTGCCCTAGTTTCAGATCATTCTCGTTCTCATGGACAAAGTTGTTCCAACCAGTCGTTAAAACAAGAGTTGATTTCGTAAGAAGATTCCACCTTTGCAACTTAACTGGCATTTGCTCGTACATCTGAAGCGTTGGCCCCAACAACTGTACATACAAATCATGCCGCTGGTCGTCCAGACGTGCTCTCTCATCAGGAGTTAGGAAATCATGTGTTTGCAGTTGGTCACCCGGCATGTTCAGCCTGTTTCGGTTTGGTGCCAGATCAGCTGGAAACAATTGCTTCTGGATCACTAGCATAATGTTTGTACCATTGAGCTCATGGGTGATGTGCTCCTTCAAACGTTCAGTTACGACGTTGCTTATAATGTTTGTATCATTAATCGTTTTCTCCATATCGTAGAAGAAGCCTAGCTGATCGATCTTTTGATTTCTTAGCAGGTAATATATTTGTGTCGATCGAATATTGACATAATGCAAAACAAAGGTCTATATATAGACTTTTGGTTTCTTGATCATCAAGGTATTACTATAAATCTATTCAAATTCGTATGTAAATTCGTATGTTGTGCTGGGCTGGCTTTAACAACCTTTTCTTTAAAGGAACTTTTACAAACCCGGTCCATAAAATAGTTTATAGCAATGTTGCAAAAATCGTGAATCGGTAGTCGGGCGTTCGACCACCTTGTAGGGATTAATTGGTCTAGGCGGGATTAATCGGATTGACATTTTGTGCAAGCTTTGGGTATTTCTGGAGACTAAACTAAGTATCTTAACTGATTCCAAGCATACTATGTTCCCAAACCTCAATAAAATGCTCCAATTCTATTATGAGGTCCATTGTGCGTTATAAGTGAAATAAACGATCCCTAAATTAAGTAGAATGCCTAAATTATTAATTTTTTAAAAGTTGGCCGATTAGTCCGATTTTTTACCGATTAGTCTGATTTTTGACCGATTAGTGGCCGATTTTTTTACCAAACCGATTCTTCCCCCGATTTTCAAAAATCAACAAGGTAGAAGACCGATTACCTAGTAATCACCGATTAATCGGCCGAGTTGGCCGATTTTTGCAATACTAGTTTATAGTTCATATCGTAATTTTATTACCGCTTTCATTTGAGTTTTCTTGAGTTTCGCCTTTTTTTCTATTTTTAAGCATGATTACTAATCATAAATGGTAATTATAGGCACATTAACACATAATCAACTATAATAATTATTTATATTTCCTCCTCCCACTTTGATGTACAATCTCCTTATTGTACAAACGAGGCGGGCATCGTTTCACGTCGTCGATCATTGCATGGTATTCTTTTTCAGTTTCAAAGTTACAATATTATAATTTCTTTGAAACTACGAATTAAGTTAAGTCATGCTATGGCTATTTATTTAGAATACAATTATCTTCCATTTATAATACGTTTAAATTTGTATACCTCCTACTCAAGCTCAGGTCGAGAAGCGCCTTTTCAAGCTTGTGTATGGTATCAGTCTGTGAAGTCTGGTGTCCTCACTACACGTAAATACCTTTTATCCGCTTTATTTACAAAGGTTCGTGTAAAAAAAAAAAAAAAAAAAAAAAAAAAACTTTATTTTAAAGAACGTCAAAATAATGTAAAGGAACTTACCAAGCTCTACATCATGTGAACAACTTGCAGATCATCACTAATCCGCGACTGGGGTAAATCTTACACCACTTGATTACTAATTCAGTTTGCATATTCTCAAAGACTATAAACCGATTATAGGCAATTTGAATAACGACTCCTTCATACAAATTAGCCGTTCTCTATGTTACCCACAATCCATATATGGCCACCTAGCTCTCCCACCATCTTTATCTTATTGCGTTAATTTGCCAGCCTTTTTTTGTTACACTTTTCGACGAACGACTCAAAACCTGCAAGAGCAGCGTATAAAAATAAGGATCAAATGTAAGTTAGAGCAGCCTTTTCAATGTTGCATACAATAAGAACACCCGGTGTCCACTTCGTCTTCGCCTTCGCCGTCCACTCGCAGTTCGTCGAGCCTCGCTAGACACCGGGTGTCTCACGAGCCTCGCTGCTTGGCAATGAAATATGGGCACGACGAGTAAGGATTTCGACAAAAGTGATTTATACCGCTTGAATATTCAATTTCTATCCGCTTAACAACGGATATAATAAAATATATATATATATATATATATATATATATATATATATATATATATATATATATATATATATATATATATATATATATATATATTTTAAAATAACCCACCACTCACTCTATAAATTAACATAACATTTCATACAATTTTTTCATATTCAATCAAAATAAACCATTCAAACTTGTCAAACATGAGTTACGATAGTGAATCATCTTATTCCGCGAAAGTGACCTTGAAGAGTTAACGGAATTAGAAATGTTTATTAAAGAGTTCGAGGCGGAGCAAACGTTGCGAGAACAAGCACCCGTCCATCAAAGCGTCGTCAATATGTCCCTCGTGAACGTGAAATTGTTGAAGCACGCCTTCTTGATGACTATTTGGTGACAACCCAAAATATACGGACGCTAATTTTAGGCGCCGATCTCAGATGAGCCGCCGCCTATTTCTACAAATAGTACAAGGTATTGAAACATATATTGAAACTCATCATCCTCTTCCTAAGCATTTTGATTTCTTTAGAGTTCGAATTCGATGGTAGGGTGTAATGAGTTTTAGTGTGATTATCAAATGCACATGTGCCCTACGCCAATTGGCTTATGGGATATCACCGATGCGTTAGATGAGTATTTACAAATAGGTGAACACCGCACGCGATTGCCTAGATTTTTTATTATATGCATAATCCAACTATTTATTAAGGAGTTTTAAGAAAACCAGATGAGGATGACATTCGTCACTTATACCATGCACATAACACTGCTCATGGGCTTCGAATGTTGGGGAGCATCGATTGTATGCACTGGGAATGGAAAAACTGTCTCAAAGAATGGCAAGGCCAATTTCATAGAGGTGATAAAAAATATCCAACTATAATGCTTGAAGCCGTTGCTTCATAAGATTTGTGGATTTGGCATGCATTTTTTGGGGTAGCGGGTGCGAATAACGATCTAACGGTTTTAAATAATTCTCCGTTATTCGACGACTTGCTTGATGACATCACCCCGAGGTTGAGTTTGAAGTATACGGTGTAAATTTAAGCGTGGGTATTATCTAGTCGATTTGAATTTACCCGGAGTGGGCATCTTTGTCAAGTCATTTACAGCTTGCAACTAATCCAAAAATGCCGATTCAAAGCGAAACAAGAAAGTGCTCAAAAGATATCGAAGAGCTTTTGGTGTCCTCCAAGGACGTTGGCATATCATTGCCCAACCGGCGTGCATTTACTATTGGCAGTTACGGAAAATCATGTACGCGCATCATAATGCATAACATGATTTTGAAAGATGAAAACTTTGCGATATCCGACATTGTTTGAACGATATTTCTCCGACACCAAATTTACAAAGAGACATGGATTGAACGTTGCCAAGTGCAAAGAAAAAGCCAAAGAACTACATGATAGACGCAAACACGCAAAGCTTCAACGACGTCTCATCGAGCATGTTTGGCAACAACTTCAATGGGCACAATTTCAACAACATAATCCGAATAATTAGTTTCGTTATAATTTGATGTATTTCTTGCTTATGTTTTTTTTTCGTATCTTTATTTTATGTTTCGTACGTTTTTTATTAAGTTATGTATTGTATTTTTAATTTGAATGAAATGAATTTATTTAGTTTATTTGGAAATGAAAATTGAATAAAAAAATAAAGTGGTAGTGGTGGGCCCCAAATGAAGGGTTGAGTTTGTTATGAGTGAGGAGGGGGTTTGTTGTGGTTAGTTGTGGAAAAATGAGATGATGATGTGGCGCTGAGGTGGCACGACGACGAACCATGACCTCGTTTTGACACCTAGTGCTCTAAGCTTCGTTTGACTATTAACAAAGCTAACATGTACACATACATTTAACATCAACGTCTAGATACAGATTATCCTATAGCACCTGAATCATTCAAATAATGAGCTATAAACAACATTACTACAAAAACATAAACCTGTATTGACTTTCAAATCAGCTAGGAGACACGGTAACGCCACCGCGATGCCATGTCACGTACCCAAAACGTTTTGGAAACGGGAAACGCCTGGAAAACGTCCTCGGGAAAAGTAGAAATGTTTCTTCAATTGGGGCATGGTGATCCTTATCTTAGAAACGTTTCTCGCCTAAAAATCATGTTTCCTAGCTTGAAATAAGTTTGTGTTACATTAGAATAAGAAGAAAAAAAAGTGAAGAAGCAGATTTGAAGATAGAAGATTAAGTAAGAGGAAGAAGAAGATCATTGATGGAAAAATAGAGATGGTGAATATAAAAAAGTACATGCACTAATCAATGCCACCTCACGTGAATGTTGATGCGGATTCTTGCAAACCTCACAACGATTTTTACAATCCTCTTAGGCAGTGTACCTAATCGTTGTAGTGTAGTATTGGTAAGACTCAGGGGATTGATCATTCTCTAAAGAAATAGTGTTGGGAAGGTCGTGATGTATGACTAATAGGTCTAAGGTGAGGGATGATTCTTTTTATCTTTTTATATTTTATAAAAAGCAAGTAAATTATCGGTATTGGATTGGGTGTTTGATTATCAACTTCTTTAAACTATTAATTAAACTAATTAAAACTAATAATTAAACTAAATGACAAGTAAATTAAATGGGAGATTCAAATGATAGGTAAAAGCGTGTTTACTTAGATTTCACTACTCCCTAGTTATCTCCTATTAATTTGTCGAATTGTCACATCCTTATTTAATTGGCGCGTTGTAGTCCTAAGGTCATAGGGAGGTGCCAAATGCCTAATTTCTATGAATGTATTGATCGACAATCGTAATTCACGCAATAAACACAACGAAAAGTCTACTACTGCACTCTAGGACATGAATACGTTGTTTAGGACGTTCAAGCTCGCAACACTAAGGGAAGAAAAAAGTTTTCCTAACCTAACGCGTAAAAACCACTTAAACAAGAGACGACAATCAATAGTTAACAACTAGGTTTCATTAGATCTAAGCAAACACTATATTAAATTAGTTAGACATGAAAAAGATAATAAAACAAGTAATCTTAATTTAATTTGAATTAAATATAATGATAGAAGTAATCAGAGACTTATCTCTTGTTGAATGAGGGTGTTAAAACCCTAAGTTTACTGTAAAAAACCAAAAAAAATCGTACACCACTTTTCTCTCCAAGTGTGCATACTAAACGCAGAAAATTCTAAAATTATATATAGGATTACACATGCGGGCGTCACTTTATAATTGTGACGCCGTCAAGTCACCACCATTAAGGTTTCGTCTCTTCCAATTCAGCCTTGTGACGGGGTCGCTTTATGTCTTCAGACTTCGTCCTGGATACTCTGACTCTGTCGCTCTATGATTTTTTCAGGCCGTCACCTTATAATTTCCATAGAGAATTCCAGCTCCCTTAACAAGTAACGGCGTCACTTGTTATTTCTTCATTTTACACTGAGCCGTCTCTAGTAAAATCTGGGCTGTTTTGTTACTTTCATTTGCAAGTTACGGTGTCACCTTGTGGGGTGTGACGCCGTTTGATGCCCCTTTCCAGACTTTTCATGACTTGGCCGTTTTCTTCATATTTTCATCCCTTTTCGTCCAAATATGCATGATTTCTGGCTTTTGCTTCCAAAGAATCAGAAAAGTAAAAAAGAACGAATTTAGGAAATATTTGATCATAAGTACATTAGTTTAGGGCTTAAATGACCCACTAAAAACGTACGTTTTAAATCCTTGTTAAATATCCCTACACTTGTGATTTGTTTGTCCTTAAGAAAATGTGCTTTTATATAATCAATTTATAGGTTAAGGGTCATTTAACATTGGTTTAAAATAGTTTACAACAAATACAAGCTCTACAATAGTCATAACAAGCACGAAAATTATACACAAGCACCTCACATATAGTGTTTGGATTCTCTCATCTCTTGGGTGTATAATGAATATAACATGTATGAAAATGGAAAATAACACTCTCTACTTGTCATAGCATATAGATTACCATAGGCTTGAGACTAGATCAAACCTTCATCGCTTTGGCGTAAGCACCTAAGATAAACTATCAAAGAGGGATTTCCAAGGGTCGTAATGTTAGGTGTAAGGGTATGAAAAATACGGTTTTGTTGGATATGGAGAATTTACTGGTAGCAAGTCAAAAATCTAAGCTAATTACATGTAAAAAGAGGCGTGGCTAAGCTAAGACTCGACTTACTAAACTAACTCTTTTTGTATTTTTCTTGACACTTTCTTGACTTAAACATAAACAAAATATAAAGGATAGAGGGGGGATGGTAGCCCATATCTTTTTCTCCATTTTTTTTTTTCTTTCTATTTCATTTTTTTTCTTTTTTTTCATACACTCTTACTCTACCATCCGCAAAGCATAACATCATAGCAAAGGGATTTATAGTAACCTCCCTACACTTGAGTTTTTATTAGACTAAACTAATGACCCGAATTGCGAGGATCAAAACATGTGGAGTAATTAATTACGTAGATAAGGAAAATTAAATTTGACATTCCTTCCCATTACTCCATAAAATACTACTTAACCCATGAGTCCCAATCGTCCCTAAATTGCATGTACACAAGATATGACTCGACTTAGCAACCATGTAATCAACTAGATAATTGAACTAAGGGTTTAACATATTACAATAATGCACTAAAGATGAGTGCATACAAGGAAGGCTAAGGCTATTTGGGTGTAACATTTGGGGTGGATTGTAAACAATGTTCTTCATTGACATTCTGGAAACCAAAACATCACGAGAACGGCGAAAAAAATAAGCTCTGAGGGTTAACTAGGGGTATCGTGTACTAAAAATGAGTACATCGCAAGGGTGTGAGGTAATTACTCAACCGATGCGGCCAATGTAATTATTTAAACATGTTTAAAACAAGAGTTATCCTAATTCTGTAACACCCCCAAAATTTGGTACAACGGAAGACTTAATCAAGTTTTCGGGGTGCTACGGGATTGGTACACAACACAAGCATATGAAAACAAGATAGCATAATCCGTTACATAAAACCAATCCAATATTTAGTCATTAGGTTATATTTATTCAAAATACTGAAAGTAAAGCTTAAAAGAAAGCATAAGTTAGGTCCACAATTATTATCAGAGTTTTAGTTGATCCTTCAACCATGCCTCTTTGCCAAGCCTCCAAGAAACAAGCAATCCAAAACATCATTTTAGTTACCTGATAAAACATGCTAAAAGAGTCAGCTAACACTGGTGAGTTCATAGGTTTAATCATAAATTCAGTAGTGGACCTGATAGAGTTTATTTGCTATGTGGGACTAAGGCAGATATATATCAAACATTCCAACAATAATCCTTCCAATATGGAAACAAGAGTGAGATCTCAGTAGGGCCCTAAGCGATTGTAGCCAGGCACCGACGATATAGCAAGGTATAATATGTTGCTATCCTGGTCTAGGTCGGAAGTAGATATCTATTATTAGCTAGGCACCAACGATATAGCAAAGGATTGTTATCCTAGTCTAAGTCAACATCTACCGCATATCTAACCTTCGCTAGTCAACACATAAGCAAATAAAAAAGTAGTGGCATGTAAAATAGTTTGCATGTTTTCTCACCCCAAGTTTAATAAAGCATAGTTAAAAAGTTGGGCTATTAAACTCACCTCGATCAAGCAAAGCACAAATAACCAATAGAAGTAAGCAGATAAGCAGCTAACACGGCTCGGCAACTACGGACTCGGCACAATCTAGTAATATAGATTCGTCTTTAATACGTTTCCAAATTAATATTTTCTATCCCCGAAAATATTCCATTTCTATTTCCAAAAATATCTCATTCTCAAATTAGTTATGAGCGTTTGGTATAATCGTGTGTGCACTCCGTACCTCCTGACCCATTACTAGGTATTACCTGAACACTCAATTGAACTAAACTTTGAACACTCTTCACATTAACTAGACCTCAGTTTTCATCTTCACAACCAATTCTATCATGGTTGATATTTTCATGTGTACGACGGAGGTAAATATTCGCTATATCTTTCATCTTTTCTTCACCATTTGTGTAACTTATTTACGCTCAACAAAGGTAAAATCAGGTTGACATGGCTTTATGTCTAAAGTTTGAGTTCCAGATTACGAGGTTGTTTTACCATTCCTATATTGACAACGTCCCATATGTGAAGGTACACAGGACGACGACCTTCTATTTTTTTTCATGAGATAACAACAACGTTGATTGACATTTATTGGCGTACTCGTATATGAGGGTGTGCGATGTTTGATTTCGCACAGGACCTCTAAATTATAAGGGCTTTAAAATTTTATATGATATGTATATATATTCTATAAAAGTGAATACAATTATTTGATTTAAGAAGTTGCATTGCAAAATGCTAGCCGATGCATTTTGAAAACGATTACTTTTCTTTTTATCTCTTTAGAAAATTATCTACTTTCTATTTTAGGCCTTATTTTTGTTATTAAACAGAATGTTGCACAAGGCCTCCGTAAACTTAAAAACGACACTTTTTATTGGCACATATGAGGGATCACGTTTTAATATGGTTGGATCATACTAGTTATAATACCCGTGCACGCACGGGGTTTTGACATAAAAAATAATTTTGTATTAATACTAAATATTGTGTCTTTAAAGGTAATTGCACAAAATTATATAGTTATAAGTTTCGTGCACGCACGAAGTTTAAACATAAATCAAATTTATTTTAACATTTTAGTTCAATATATACACATATAAAAAATTTCCCATGAAAATTGTGATATAAGTACAACTAATACTTATGCACGAGTTTTTCATTATGATTAATATCCATTATAATTTGGTAAAATTATTGTAAAAATTTATATTAGGTAACTCAAGATTTAATTTTATTTAGCTGACAAAGATGTTGATATTTTTATTTAAATTTCACTACTGATATTATGTTGTACACATGATGTAAGTTTAATAGCACATAATGAGTTTTGATAAAGTTAAAGTATACTCCTTAAAGTTTTTTAAAAATGTTTTTCTATATATCTTTATATAAATCAGTGTTGCAAAAATCGACCGAATCGGCCGATTAATCGGTAATCGGCCATACATCTTGTAGAATTTTGAATCGGTCAAAAAATCGGCCAGGTAAAAAAATCGGCCGAATCGGTCAAAAATCGGCCTAATCGGTCAACTTTAAAAAAATAACAATTTCACTTATGACGCATAATAGGGATCGTTTATTTCACTTTTGAATCGTTTATAATCAGAATTGGAGCCTTTTATTGAGGTTTGAAATCATAGTATGCTTGGAATCAGTTAAGATCTTTAGTTTGGTCTCCAGAAATATCCAAAACTTACAGGAAATGCCAATCTTATTAATCACCGATTACTCGCTGCAATGTGGTCGACCGCCCGACTACCGATTCGCGATTTTTGCAACATTGATATAAATAAATAAGTATTACATGAATCATTATTATAAGTACAATCGCATATATTTATTTTTATATTAAAATAACCCGTGCTTACAATTTGATATTCCCGTTTTCAGTAATTTAGCCGTATTTAAAATGTAAATTCGTGTCCACATAGGTTAAACTTTTAAAAATGAAATAAATGAGTCATTATTGAACGTATATGTGGAAAACTAGAAGGGGGGGTTGAATAGTTTTACCAATTAAAACTTCCTTTTAATTTATTTAGATTGACTTATATCAATCTATTTGGTTGTGTGTGTTGGATGTTGATAAGCAAGCATATAGAAGATATGTAATGAAAGAAAAGAGTAAGAAGCACAAAACCACAACGCAAGTATTTATAGTGGTTCGGCTACAAGGTCACCTTCCTTGCCCTACTCCACTCCCGAGTCACCTACTCGAGAGTTCGTAATCACTACACCAAGCTCCTTATGGCGGAGAAGCCTTCACAACGTCGCCTACTCTTTTTCCCAGACTACGCTAACCACCGGGTTCTTTCACACCAAGGTGAACCACTCCTACACAACATCGCCTACCCTTTATAAGGTACTAGGCTAAGTACCTAGTTCTTTCACACCTTAGGTGAACTACACCTTCACAACGTCGCCTACCCTTTATTAGGTACTAGGCTAAGCACCTAGTTTCATTGCAATGGAGGAACTACTACCACACTACACCAACGACTAATCCCAAAGGAGATCTACTCCTTTACAACATCATCAAGGATATCAATATCCTTGGATCCTATACTAGTCTATCTTGTACATCGAAACACACCATATCGATTGTACATCTAAGGCACCTTTCACTAATGCCTTTGACTAGATCTACAAGACACCTTTACTAATGTCTTGTGTCTTCACTTCTAAGCACCTTTCACTAGTGCTTCCTTGTCTTGACTTTAAGCACCTTTCACTAATGCTTCTTTGTCTTTGACTTCTAAGCACCTACCACAAGTGCTTATCCTATGGACGATAGATACCCTTCACTAATATCTTCGTCTTGACACTTGAGACATCTTTCACTAATGTCTTTAACACTACACTTCTTTGAAGAAAGAAAGGAATCATCAACAAGAGGACTTCAGTAGCCTTGATGATGAGGAAGCATAGCAACTCATGGACTTGAGCTTGCTCGACTTCAAAGGTGGTGATCTTGCCTTTAAGAGGAACCTAAAAGATCACACAAAAACAAAACTACAAACATAGATCTCTTGGATCTAAGGTTAGTGAGATCTAACTCAGGGGAGAAAGTGTGTGTGAACAATATGGACTATTTTCTTCACGAAAGTTGAAGAGAGAATCAAGAGACCAATCTTCGGTGAAGGCACATTGTCCATGGTTTGGAATTCGGAGGATGTGAGCAAGATGCCCAAGGCTTAAAGTGAATTTTGGTTTTGATATAAAACCAAAGAGATAGAGAGCGATCCTCGTTACTTAACGAGTTCGACTTGACGGAAGAATTCCATTATGAACCTTGGACATATCTTCTCGTTGATTTCAAGAAGACATTCTAGTCCTATGGCTCGGAAGGAGGATTGATACCTTCTTCGAATTGTAGAGAGTGTCTGTACGTCCTTCATGGAAGTGACGGTTTCGAGATTATTGAACCCACGGACATGATTGCGGTGTGTTGGGCTCAAGGAAATGTTCGGGTGTAGACGCTAGTGAGTGAAAATCAAACTCAGATTCATGCGTCATAGTTGAACCTATAGAAGTGATGGGTTAATAAGAGAAGACGTTTATGGTCAACCTATAATAATCTAACGCTTTTACTAGATATTCTATTAACAATGGTTTTTTTTTTTTTTTATTAGTATTTAGCTAACTCATGGTTTTGAAACTCTAGTGGATTATTACTTTTAGAAAGATAGTGGTTTTAATCTTGCATGAAAACTGTTTTCCAGAGGACGGATCCCACGGTTCCTTTTCAAAAGGGATCCGGCTAGTGTAACTTCGGGATCCGTGGATCCGTAGTAATGTAAACCGGTTTAAATAAAAACATAGGTTTTACTTGTTATTGTACCACAAGTATGTTTTATCCTACATTTTCTTTTAGCATGCATACATGACATCTAATGTATCACGAAGAATATAACACATATAGATCAAAAGAAATGAAACACACATAATAACACAAACATCCTAGATAAAATAGATTATCAATAATATTGCATTTCAATGCTAAGGATGATACAAAGGATTGGGTAAATGACCCCAATATAGATTAACAACACAAAGTAAATGTCTCCGTATGTGAACTTCATCATAGGGAACACAAGTGCGATGAGTGTTAGGCGATGAGCACGAGTGCGATGTAAACCATGTTGATGACGGATCTTCTTGGTTTAGGAAGAGATGGAATGAGGAGGAAGATGAAGTTTTGAATGAGATGGAATTTTTGAAATTGGAAAATTTGAAAAAAAAAGTGGGCGTCAGTGGGTTTATTAATAGGGAAGGAGGAATTTTGAAATTGTGTTTTTGTTTTATTAGAAGAAATAAAGCATAAGCTCTATATACTATGACTATAGATTTAGAAAAATAACACGTATGTAGAAACAAAGCTTCCTAACGGCTACATGTAAATCATGTGTAAACACAAAATCTACTCAAATAAAAGCCTAGCAAATAACACTTATATACTAAACAAATATCATTTAGATATAAGTAGAAAGTCATACCTCGAATGCACTTAGGAATGTCTTTACAAATGACAAATGTCACTTAGACGATTCTCGCTCCTTTATGTCTAAGATACCTTCTTAAGGAAGGTATTCTTGTTACCAAGCAACTACTAAAGCTTGGTGGGTATGAGCTTTGACTAATCAACATCACAAAGAAGATTAGTGCAATTTAAGTGAAAAGAAAAGAAAAAAATGTTGTTATCAAATCAACATCCAAACATATCGTTTTTGAAAAACATGATGTTTGTTTTATGAAAAAAAAAAAAAAAAAAAAAAACAACCTTCTTTGTAGTTTTCAATTAACTATGGATCGTATCAAGTTTTTAAAGTACAATATACTTCAAGAAACTTGTAACGAAGCTCGATGCCAATTGTGGAAAACTAGAAGGGGTTGAATAGTTTTACCAATTAAAACTTCCTTTTAATTTATTTAGATTGACTTATATCAATCTATTTGGTTGTGTGTGTTGGATGTTGATAAGCAAGCATATAGAAGATATGTAATGAAAGAAAAGAGTAAGAAGCACAAAACCACAACGCAAGTATTTATAGTGGTTCGCTACAAGGTCACCTTCCTGCCCTACTCCACTCCCGAGTCACCTACCGAGAGTTCGTAATCACTACACCAAGCTCCTTATGGCGGAGAAGCCTTCACAACGTCGCCTACTCTTTTTCCGGTACTACGCTAACCACCGGGTTCTTTCACACCAAGGTGAACCACTCCTACACAACGTCGCCTACCCTTTATAAGGTACTAGGCTAAGTACCTAGTTCTTTAACACCTTAGGTGAACTACACCTTCACAACGTCGCCTACCCTTTATTAGGTAATAGGCTAAGCACCTAGTTCCATTGCAATGGAGGAACTACTACCACACTACACCAACGACTAATCCCAAAGGAGATCTACTCCTTTACAACATCATCAAGGATATCAATATCCTTGGATCTTATACTAGTCTATCTTGTACATCGAAACACACCATATCGATTGTACATCTAAGGCACCTTTCACTAATGCCTTTGACTAGATCTACAAGACACCTTTTACTAATGTCTTGTGTCTTCACTTCTAAGCACCTTTCACTAGTGCTTCCTTGTCTTGACTTTTAAGCACCTTTCACTAATGCTTCTTTGTCTTTGACTTCTAAGCACCTACCACAAGTGCTTATCCTATGGACGATAGATACCCTTCACTAATATCTTCGTCTTGACACTTGAGACATCTTTCACTAATGTCTTCAACACTACACTTCTTTGAAGAAAGAAAGGAATCATCAACAAGAGGACTTGATGAGCCTTGATGATGAGGAAGCATAGCAACTCATGGACTTGAGCTTGCTCGACTTCAAAGGTGGTGATCTTGCCTTTAAGAGGAACCTAAAGATCACACAAAACAAAACTACAAACATAGATCTCTTGGATCTAAGGTTAGTGAGATCTAACTCAGGGGAGAAAGTGTGTTAGAAAAAGGATTGAAAGGGATGATTAATAATGAAGAAATGGCTCACTATTTATAGGCAAATTTCCTCACTGTTCCCACGGATCCCTTCCACTTGGGATCCGGCTAGCACAAAGCTAGGGATCCGTGGAACGCTCCTCTTTGCCCATGGGTATTTTTGGTTATGGGTCATGGGTCATGGGTTATGGGTTGATCCATGGTTTTCTTTCTAGATACAATGAACTTAGATAAGTGGTATATATAAAACCATGGGTTATGGTTCAATACCATTTGTTAGTTTCTACCCATTTTAGTATTTACATGTTTTTACCTTATTTTAGTATTTACATGCTTTTACCCATTTTAGTATACTTAGTTTAAGTATATTCTAACTCAATATGTAAACACTAGTTGTTGTACATATATATCTAGATTATAAAATCACTTATACTTGTTAAGCCAATATGTAAACACTAGTTGTTGTACGTATATATCTAGATCATAAAATCACTTTATACTTGTTTTAGTGTTTTATGTGAAAATGTGAATATGTTAGAAAACTATTAGTTCAAACCATTTACGTATTTTATTTGTTTCGTTAATATGATTTTACTTTTGTTATCGACAAAACATTAGAAGATCGTAAAATATAAATAAACGTTTTTACGGCTTATTTGTATTAACAGTATATAATAAAAATGTTGATACTTATAATCTTATGCAAATTTATACGTTGTTATTTTGAAATAACATATAAATTGTATTTTTTTTAAGATATGAAGTATAAAGGGTATAAAGTATAAGGGGGTATTTGTTTATAATCGAAAGTTATTAAAAAAAACATGGAAACTTATAATATTACACTTAACTCTATATTATTTTTAAAAATTCAGCCACTAAAGTTTTATTAATTACCTTTTTTTTTTTTAATTTTTTCTTTTCACAAATTTGACACCTATATTTTTACGTGTTTTTTTTATCAACCAAATTTCTCCACCAAATTATTTAAAGTTTGACCAAAATCAATTTAATTTTGACTTTTATTAACCAATCACATTACACGATTTTACTTACGTGGCGAAATCGAGCTTTCCTATTGGCTCAATTGTTTTTTTTAATAAGAATGAATTGACAAAATGATGTAATTCCTTTATTATATAAAAGATTTAGCATGATGGTCTCTTGATATGGTTTGTCACATCTAAGATACAGATGTTTATGCTTAAAGTAGAATGGGTAGTCATGAAGGAAGTACGACTAATTATAACTGTATATGATTTTCTTATAAACAGATTGAATGAATGGGATAAAGATGCAAAATTCTTTAAATGACATTATTATGTTACATGATAAAAATAAATAGAAAACAATGTGTATCCCAATAACTTGATCTTTTCACCAAGACCTTAACAATATTTTGTATCATGATGGCATGTATCATCATCGTGCTAATCTTTATGTTGTAAGATGATTACAAATAAAAGGGGAATTGGTTATGTAGAATAAGATTATAGTCATAGTAGCAAGTCCTCCACATACCACAATTCATGTAACTTGGTAAGTCTGAATTTGTAGGTGTGTTGAACTTGGGTAAAGAAGATGAATGAAAGGGAGTATGTGGTGGTGGATAGGGGGTGAGCAAACGACCCGAACGGACCGGTCCGGTCCCTGATCAAGTTTTGGGCCATCCGATCTTGATTCGTTCGGTCCGGACCAAAAACTATTTGGCATTGTTGGACCTGGGACCAAGCCGAGACCGGACCGGAACGACCACATTAGGTCCGGTCCTCGGTCTAAGTTTTTTGCTAATGCGGTCCTCGGCCGTTCGGTCCGGTCCGGTCAGGAACCGATGCTCACCTGGAGTATGGATTTTATATAATTTATCATTCTAGTAAAAATATATATATAATGACTAAAATACCCTCTTATTTGGGTAAGAGTCACCACAAAGACTCTTTATGTAGTTTACTCTTAATCTTATAAAAATACCCGCGCATACAGGCAGGACTAAATCTATTTAGTATGTTATATATTAGTCAAGGAACAAAACAAATTGTTGAATCTTAGGATAAGAGTTATAAAAAAATTTAGTATTTGAAATTGGATCATTTTGCTAATAAAAGCTGTAGCATCCTAAGGAATTGCCACAATAGCTTCTCATAAGTTAGCGCACATGCCCAAAAACACAAACCTGCTGTTATCTCAAGTACTGAAAACAATCGCATTCAACAAGCTAAAAGAAACCATACAAGTACTGATTCATATGAGGATGATACCCAATTTCATCAATATTAATTCTTCCTAGCATAAATCAATTACAAATAAAGAAACCCGAATTAGTTCACCATAGTCTAGAAAAGAGGTTCTAGCTAGTCTCTCAAAAGTTTACATAGCAACGGGTTGAAATTTCCCTACTTAGTATTCAAAAGGTAAGCTAAATATGTAAAAGAGAAGGATAGAGATGCACTTTCTCTTGAAGCTAACCACCCCCTGTAAACATAGAAATGCAGCAAGAAATGAGAAATAATTTATTAATTGGATAAACAAAAGGCATAACCAGGCATAGGCTAATAAAAACGCTTTTACAAAGTATATAGAATGTATATTATTTTAGCATTTAGCAAAAGAAATAGCAACTATATTGAATAAAAGAGTTAAGAAATGGCAAGTAAATTGCTTCAAATAAGAAATGGCAACTAAGCTGTGCTTTAAACGGTTAAAAACATGTTCCTTTTTGCCATCTTAAATTACAACTACTAGACATTCTACACTATGATGAATAAGAGCAATTTAGGGTATATAAATGGATCATTGTATAAGTATGGCAGTTGCACAGAAACATAAATATTAAATAGTAGCCTTTAATTCAGGGGGTGTTTATTCATCCTAAGCTAGTATCCAACATTTTTACAGCTAATATAAATACTTTTTACAAATATTACAACCGTTTCACCATAGCTTTGCATGCGCCAAATTTGAATCAGATTAATGAAGTCTTGTTCTGATTAACATGATCATGCTCAAAGCACAAATGCTCTCATTAGAAGAGAAAAATACAATTACCACAAAACAGTCACATGCAACAGACTTATGAGCACTCAAACTAACTATCCAAGTACCTGATTCTAAATCTTCACACGGCAATTAGAAAGAAATTATAAAAAGTTATATGCTCAGCACAAAAACATCGAGACCACTCAACTTCAACATAACATGTACTTCAATTACACAGCTATGTGCAAATGGTCAGCACAAGCACAAGAAGCAGCTTATTTACGGTCACTTAAATGAAAAAGGTTATTGATTACCCTATATTTTTAAATCTACATGATTTCTGTTTAGCAATGTCTCTTGCATATAGAGAATCCAAATTAAACGAAAGTATAAAAAAGCAATAAAAGCGAAAACAGATTGCTTGACAGTACATTTAGGACCAATATATCATGGGATGTAGCAAAACAACTATTTTCAACATAGCATTTTGACAGATTCTGCAACACCATATTATTTCATCAGCTACGAATACTAGCAAACTGTCAACTATTTGCAACTCATTTTCATCAAATATATTCAACATAACATTTTGACAGATCTGCAACACCTTAACCAATTGGTAACCTATTGAGTGTGGACTCCAATAACAAGACGCAAAAATAATCAGCTAAAAGTTAGTGCCTAGTTTCCTACGTTTTCCAAGAGCAAAATGCAAGAAAATACTTTTACCAGATATAAGTAACATGCTCCTTTAAACCAACACTTTACTGTTTGTTACCAAAGCATGCCGTACATTTCATATTCTGATAGCATATTGAATTGAATGGTTAAACAAGTATGTTTCATTTTGCCACTCTTATGTTACAGGGAATCATCCTAAGCTAGCATCCAACATATTTACAACTAATATAAATCCTTTTTACAAATATTATAACCGTTTTTTTCACCATATTGAATTGAATGGTTAAGGTGTTGCAGAATTTGTGAGGACTCCAATAACAAGATGCAATATGTTGGATACTAGCGCAAGCTTGAGATTATAACCGTAGCATAAGAATGATGCCCTGTAACATAACAAATATTATAACCGTTTCACCATATTGCGTCTTGTTATTGCAGAATCTCGCAGGAAATAGCTTGAGATTTATTTTTACTGGTTAAAAAAATAAAAATCTCAGCTAAAACGATATCATCAAACCGCAAGAAAATACAATATGCTGCATTCAATTTTTTTTTTTACCAAATACATGCCATTTAACATTAATATAGTTACCGTATTTTAGCATTCAGTTTCAACAAAACATACATGAAAACATTGGTGATAAACACATTGGAGTGTGTATTAAGTTGCAATTGAGAAAGTAATTAGATTTTAAATAAACAAAACAAAAGGCGATCAGCAGTCAAAACGATTGATGAGTTGCCTTCGATATACAAATATAAGATTGGTCTCAAATATTATTCTACCTACGCTACTGTTTTAATTAAACTACTACAGTATATATATTTATGCTTAACTATCCACATAGATAATTCTAAATCTTAATATATCACTACGTACAAAATATAGAACGAAAATGCAAAGACAATCCAAAAAAATAGAAGGTTAAAGCAAAATTGTACCTTAGGAGAAATCAAACAGGAAAACGGAAGCGATCCTTGCTGCGACCATCATCTTTAACCCGGAGCCCTAAACCCTGATCATCTGCAGCATCATCAGCAGGAAGTTCTTCAAGAGTATCCTCAAGATCACGAAGAGCTAGAGAAGCTTGAATGCTTAAAACAGGCCAACCGGAGGGGGCAGGTTGCAAAGAAGTATTTCACCTGAGAAGATGATTGAAGACTTGAACGTTTGACTCTCTTAGTGTCCGAACTTGTCCCCGGAGCTCACCTCAAAGCTTCTTCGGCTTCAATAACTGCCACAACCAGCTGATGAGAGGGAGCAAGGAATTCTCCCGCCTCTTCAGCCTCATTATACTTAACAAGCGCCGAAACGAGATCCTTCTCACACGCTTTAACCTTTGACCTAGCATCCTGGAGAGAATCACTATCCATTCGTACCTTGCATAGTGATGTCCACGAGTAGATCTGTAGTCAGTAAGATACCAATTAAGCTTGATGTCATCCCTCCCATAAACACAAAGCATGTGATTGCTAAAAACACCCACAGTCAGCTGCGAGAATCTGTCAACAATGCTTTTTGGCGAGCCATTCATCTTCCAATGGAGCAGACTAGCCTCGCCTTCCAGCTTCCTCCGGACTGAATCAACATCACTTAAAGAAGCTCAACTATGAGGAGCTTTGAACCTGGGTGTGTAGAGTAGATACTCATGAAAACTGAGGATCAGCTTGTAGATGTTTGCCGCAACTGATGGGTCAAGAAGGATATTCTTTTTCCTGTTCTTGAGATCAAGTAGCCTGATCATGCTTACCGGAGAACCATCTAACCGGAATCCGGCAAGATATGGTGGTGGACTGGCGATGGTAGTGGTGGATCTCATTTTTTTTGGGGGTGGCATTTCAGACATTGTTGTTGTTTGGAGGGTTTTGGGGTTTGTGTTTTTTTCCCACCTGAAATATGTGTGTTTGTGTGTTGGTGACAGCTCTTAGACATATATCTAACCGTTAATTTTTTCGTGGTCACCAAGACACACCATCTACACCCTCCACGTACCTCCATTGCTTCACAGTACATTTAAGAGGGAAGTAGCAAAACAAGTATTTCCGACATAGCATTTTGACAGATTCTGAAAAACCATATAATGTCATCAGCTACGAATACTAGCAAACAGTCAATGATTTTCAACATAGCGCCATATAATTTCATCAACAACTAATATACTAGCAAAATGTAAAGTATATGCAACATAACATTTTGATAGAGAGTGCAACTAACACCTTAAGCAAGTGAAGTTATACTATTGAGTGAGGACGTACGGTTTAACATAGCATTTATTTTTAATTTAAGATATATCCTGCACTAGTACCTAACCCAACTTTCAAAATAGATAATTATAAGAAGGAAAAGGCAAACACAAGTTAGTTATACCTATCATCAAACAGGAAAGCACACCATCTCTAGCACATAAGCTCCCAAAACCAGCCTCATCATAAAGAACTTCAAGAGTATCCTCAAGAGGATCACTAAGAGCAAGAGTTGCGTGATTGAGCAGAGCATCAAAGGCAAGAGGAGCGGGTTTCAACAAAGTCTCCCGACCCAAGATCCGATTAAAGTCCCTCACATTTCCGTCCCTAAGACGACAAACTTCCTGTTGAAGCATAGCTTTTGCCATACTAAAATCATCACGGGCTTGAACAACATCCACACACAAACGATGATCGTCAGGAAGGAAGCTTCTCTCCCGGTGACACTCTGAATGATAGTCGGACAACTTGGTATCGAGCTCCTTACCACAGCGCTTAACCTCAGCCCTTAATTTCTTAACCTCAGCGCTTAACCGAGCTGGAGATCCATCACCAAAACACCGCCACCACCACCACTCCGTCTCGCGGGATACCGTTTGGACCCTAGTCCTCTCGGAATCTCAAAAACCGTAAGAGTGATATCTTTCTTGATCCTTCGATTGAGGGGAATGCCTCCGTGGCTTGTTATTGGTGAGGAGGACGATCCTCAGTTTTCAGACACTTACGAGTATCTGATTTACAGCTCTGAGAACCATTCATCTTCCAAAATAAAACGTCAGCTTCTCCTTGTAACTTCCTCCTTACTGAATCCAAATCGCCGCCCCTGCGATTTGGATTCAGTAAGGAGGAAGTTACAAGGAGAAGCTGACGTTTTATTTTGGAAGATGAATGGTTCTCAGAGTTGTAAATCAGATACTCGTAAGTGTCTGAAAACTGGCTCGTCCTCCTCACCAATAAAAGCCACGGAGGCAGCTTGTAAAGATTCCCCATCAAGAAAGATATCACTCTTACGGTTTTTGAGATAGAGTAAACGGATCATTCCGAGAGGACTAGGGTCCAAACGGTATCCCGCGAGACGAAGTGGTGGTGGTGATGGTGTTTTGGTGATGGTTGTGGTGGATCTCCAGCTCGGGGGTGGTGCAAATTGTTGGTGATTTGGGGTTAGGGTTTTTGGGGTTTTTTTTGTGTGTGTGCTGAAATGTGTTAGGTGACAGCTGTTTCACATTCAATCATCTATCCGTTCATTTTTTCGTGGTCACCAAGCACGCCATCTACACCCTCCGTACCCCCACTAGTACTAATCGATCTTTTCGTTTTCCCGCCCAGTCCCAGTCTTTGTGTTAATGAGCTGCCTATTTGTGTTTCAAAAACTTGTGTGTGTTACATTTACGTAGTGTTTGGCGTGTCAGAATCAAAGTAGTGAAAAAGATTATTACGATGTAATGAATAAATGTTATTTGTTTACGTTTATAGAATGTAATGATTCATTCTGATATTCATTACACCAAAATCATTCTTGGGGTCCCTCTTTTTTTCATTACATCTCAGAATGGAATAAAATTACATAAACTCCATCATTAATTAACCACATTAAATAAACTTTTATCATTAATGGGTATTTTAGTCTTTTTATTATCAATTCCATTACGTTTTATCATACAAACCAAACATGATTAATAACTACAATAAATCATTATATTACACTCTTCATTCCATTACATCATTTATTCCATTCAGTTGACATTTCATTTCGTCCTACCAAACGAACCCTTACTGATTTACATAGTACATGATAAATATGAATCATTAATATTTCCTTCACTTGCACAAGCAAAACATCATCAATCGAGCTTGCCAGATACTTTTTAGAGCAAGGGGTATGGTGACATCCCCAATTCTCTTCACTTGGGCCTCACGTGTGCCACATCACCTCCACATCACTCCAACACACTAAGAGCACTCCCATCCATAACACCAATAACATCGCTCGCGTCGCCACATCGCCTTTAACATTTAACATTAACATCCCCAAAACACTCCCATCCATAACATCCAATAACACCATAACACCAATAATATTTTATATTTTCAATTTCAACCCCTAAACTAAAACAAATACTTCATTTATTAAACTAAAACAAACATTTCATTAAAACTAAAAACATATTACAATACGTGATTAAAAAATACAACGAAAAAAAAAAAAAAAAAAAAAAAAAAAAAACTTCAAATAAAGCGTTACGGCAAATTAAAGGAAATACGATCTCACGAGGTTTCAAGTTATATTTTGCGATGATTCGATCTTTTTCGTCATTGATCCACCGCACGACCATTGGATCTTGCCCATCGATGAAGACGTCATCAAAACTTGATCTCTTCCAACCTTGTTAATGTGAGATCTCTTTCTTGCGTGGACCGACACGCTCGGAGGCTTCTCGTTTGATCTGAAACTCGTTTGCCATAGTTTCGTAAAATAAGTGACGAGCTCGTTCCTCAGGTCTTGTTCCCCAAGACTTGTTGTAGTCTCGGATCGTGCTTTCTTGGTAGCACGTTTCTTTCCCATGGGCGTGGTTGTTCATCATTACCAAACAAAGCCTCGTTTGTTTGGCTTGGGACTCGCGGTTAAATCAACCGGTTCCGGCGTCTCCCATTTCTTATAATGACGAAAACATCCCAGCGTCATCGAGACCAAACAGTGCTCTCCTGTTTTCCTCACGATACCATTGCTTTGCCGTTTCATCACATCCACCTCACTTTCACCGCTTCGTTGATCCCGTTGCGCACGCGTCGTAACAAGAGTTGAACTTTGTGCATATCCTGCTCAACGTTGTCCATTTGCTTGACATCATGTCCTGGTGTGCCGTTGAAAGTTGAGTCTATTGAACTCATTTCGACCCGATACCAAAGCGTATCTCTAGGTTGACATGTCACAATTCTCGATTTCCGGTCATTTCTCAAACTCCATATTCATCATTTCATATCAATTTATGCATGGTTTTGCATTTCACGTTAAACGCATAATTTCTTATTAAATAAACGTTATCGCGTAAACATTATTTTGAACAATTGATCCGATACTTCCAAAATTTATCACAATAAATTTTATACTCATATTAAGTTTATAAAATAATATATTGAGTTTACCCAAGTTTTAAATTTATTTTGTATATAAATTGTTATGTTTATATAAATTACTTACGGTTTCTTAAATTCAACCCGATAAATATTTATTCACTCAAATATTTCAAGAAATGTATTTTATAATTTTATGACTTCAATATATTTTATTTTGACCCGTTAAAATTTACTTTTAGCTAACGCTACCCTAAAAGCTTAAATATGTATACAAGTTATTAATTATCTTTAATTATCTACACATTAACTCTACATTACTACTCTTAAATATTACTAAATGCATTACCCTTTTTTTTCTTATATATGTCGACCTAGGTAGTGAGTCACCTAAAAGGTTGCAAAATATATTATACTTATATCATTCTTTATACTACAAACACACATACAAGTAAATATCACTAAGTGTAAAAAAAAATCAAACCTCTCTTCTCTCTCAACACCATAACCGGCCATCCAAGGGGATCAAGAAGGAGGGATCATCAAATTTTCTAATCAAGTTTTATTCAATCTAGTTACACTCTTTGTATAGGTTTTGAAATAAAAACCTTGGGTGATTAGGATTAACCCTTTTGTTCTCATAAACCTCATCAAGTATTCTTGTAAGCATCTCATGTCCATTTTTCATTTTTCATATTCATTTCATATTCATTTCATCATATTTGAGCAAAACATGCAAGTCATATGATGTTGTACCACTTTTCATTGATTTTTAAGAGTTATGAATATATAAGTCATCCTATAATTACTCCTTGTTATATATTATTTTTGGTGATGTCTAGGAACCCATGACACCCTAAGAAGGTGTATGGTAGGATTAGAATAGCTTCGAGTTGTTTTGAATGGGTTAGAATAGGTTTGGCGAGAAAAACTCATTTCGACACGTTTTAAATAGGGTCATCCATGTTTTTAATTCGGGAAAATCCGACGGTGGGTATATTATTTTGGGCTAGATATTTAGAAAATACACTTTAAAACGAAACGTGGCCGCTTGAGCGGATTAAACGGAGCTATAACGAAGAAGATATGAATTTTTCAAGTTTGGCGATGAAAACTATTAATTTCGAAATTTCAACATGAAAATGTCACTCTTTACTGAGTCAAAATGAGTCTTAAGCTTTATAAATTGTGTCGACTTATCAAAATATATTAATATACTTTGACACGAATCTAAGGATGTAGAAAACGTAGAAAGCGGACTTGTAACGATTAAATTACACGCGATAAACCAAGTTGCCGTAACTTTATTCTATTAGCAAAATTAATAGATTCTCTATTAAAAATATACTACTGACAACTAAAGGACCATGTTGGCGGACGTTTTTAACAATGATGTAGAACTTTTATAACGTGATGTCTTCTAGTAAAAGTAAGTTCGCCTAGCATATTTTCCAAAATGTCCAACCGTTTGTTGAGCGGAGTTGTAACGAATAACATATAGTCACTCAAACTTGGCGAAAACCACCCTTAAACTATATTTTTGGACTAAAATACAATACTTAACCAATATTTTCTTTGTGATCGAGACCTCTAGGATGGAAACTTAAATACTAAAACTTTGAGATAATAACACAAGCTTTCCAAAACTGTTGAGTTCGTTTCCTAACACTCGGTGTGCACCATTTTGCGACTATCATAGGAGGTTGTTTCAACATAACTACATGTAGAGTATTTTTATATCTGACGAGATGTCATAAACATATATTTTGACGATAAACATTATTTCCAAAACGTCAAGTGGTATGGATATCATATGGAGTTGCATGCACAACATTGTATCACGCATTCACGACAACATATCATAACTCAAGTCATGACATTCATTTTAGGTCGCGGATAGTTTCCGAGCCTCATTTTAGTGCACTTCATTTTGTTAGCATATCAATCATACCAGGTGAGTTTTCATAGCCCCACTTTCAATTGTTTTGTACTATTTTTGGGGGAGATACATGCTCAACTACTTGCTTTTACTATCACAAATATTCTAAACTTTGACATATTACTGTGAGTTCCATAGCCCCATTTTCAATTGTTTTAATGCTTTTATTAAACTCTTTGGGGGAGATACATGCTCAACTATTTTCATTTACTTTCACAAGTACTCTAAACTTTTAAGGATTACCGTGAGTTTCATACCCCGCTTTTACTCGCTTAAATTCTTACAAACACTTTGGGGGAGATACATGCTTAAATACTTGTTTTACTCTTGTGAATGCTCAAACCATTTATACAATTGTGTTACACTATACTTCTTATACTCTTTGGACATTATGTGTGGTTTATTGCTATATGTGCCTTAATGTGCTAAACTTGTTTTCAATTATGCCTCAACATACATACATTAGCAATGGTTAACTCCTGGAGGCCGGCGGAGAGGTATTAATAGTACTATCGGTCGACGCCCCCGCCGGGGTCCTTGATGGCGTGACACAGGGTGAATATAATCATTATTCAATGAAACACAACAAACAATGTAGACTTGTCAAGAGGTTCGAGTTATCGTGATTCTTTGCATTAAGTACATGTATATATCGTATGCACATATGTCCTACTTACAAACAAGATTGACATCATGCGCTTGAACATAAACTATACATATTTTGGCGGTGGGTTGTAAACACAGGAGGTTGCAAGTTTTGTATGGCGGAACTTGGGCCGAGTGGATTTACAATGCCTTTCTTGCATGAATATTCTTTGAAGGCTTTACATTTCAACACAAACTCTATGAACTCACTCAACCTTTGTGTTGACACTTTTAGCATGTTTTATCTCAGGTATCTAAGGCATTCACTTCATGGCATGCATATGGACATATCATAGAGTCGTGGTGACGACGCGTCACACATGGGATTTATGCATTTTAAAACAACGTTTGGCTTGTAACAAACTTATTTCCGCATAAATTGATTTCTATTTGGGACCTATACTTTGTAAACTCGATTGTTTTAATTAATCAAACGGTATTTTCAAAACGACACTTTAGGTCGCTTCGATATAATCAGAACTTTGATGCTATGACGGTCATCCCCGAAATTCCATTCTACGCAAAAACAGTAATTTGGGGTGTGACATGACACTTTCCAACTTTTGGATCCTCCAAACGACTATGTAACACCTTGCAAGTAATGCTTCCTCTCACGAATTCCAACGATTGGTAACGACAACCTCCTCATCGAATCAATTGGTTCGGGCTCGGGGTCTTTGGATTTTTGGTTTTCGCTAATCGACCTTTTCCTTTTTTTGGTGGAGATGTGGGTGTCTCAGCAACATCTTGTGTTTCAGTTTGTGATTGTTGTGACTGTTGTGTGAATTGTAGGTTTTGAAAGTTGGAGTTTAAGGTGCTTTGTTGGTTTTGTTGTTGCCAAAACAGTAATCTTTGTTGTTGTTGCCACATTTCTTGGCTTGATAAGCCTAGTGGGTTGGGGTTTGAAGATGAACCAGCGTTCGGGTTAGATGATGAACCCGGGTTTGAGGGATTCCACCCATCATTGAGAAGATTGAAGAAAGTATCGTCGTTGCCTCCCGACATTTTTTTTTTTTTGCAGTTAATTGAAGTTGAAAGATTGAGAGTATTGAGAGAATTTAAAAGTGGAAGTGTGAATAAAAATGGTGTTTTGATTGTGTATTTATAGTGGTAAAAAGGTTTTGAATTTTTTTTATCAATTCTAGCCGTTAGAACTAAAATGAATTTTTTAAAGTTAACGGCTAGTAGCCGTTAGAGGACTAAAATGAAAATTTTTGATTTTTTGTTTCGGTAGCTTAACGCGCTACGAAGGCAACGGCCGGGGACCAGCGTTAACCCCGCTCTCTTCCATCGGTATAACGCCGATAACGTTAAAGCCTAACAGGCGTTAGGGCGTTCTTAATGAGTGCTCTAACAAAAAATACCCCAATCACAACATACTCACTTCTCTTCACTTGGGCCCCACCCACTATCATTTTATTTATTTTCTATATTTTCCAAACACAACTAAATTCATTTCATTCATTTAAAATAAAATACAACATACAATACGGAAAATAAAATAAAAACATACGGAAAATTTAAAAAACATACGAAAAAAAAAAACATATGGAAAAAATACATACGGAAAATAAAAACCATACGAAACTTAAATAATACAACTTCATTTGTGGTATTTAGCTACCAATTCGTCTTGTTTCTTCTTGAGGATCGATCTTTTTGGCTCAAGAAATTTTCAATATCGTGCATGAGAAACTCCAATTCTCGGCACTCTTGCTCCGACTTTTCTCTCGCAATCTTAGCCTCGTAAAATGCTCGTGCTCCGTCAACTTCGTTTATACTCTTGAGCTAAAGCTTCCAATAGCATCCGATTGACTCCTCCTGCTCGTTGACGACTCCATCGATCTAGATTTTTTGCCGGACGAGGCTTGCCGTGAGGACGAGCTCTAGGATCGGGGCGAATAATTCGGCGATATTATCTTCATTGATCTCATCCGGTAGCGTCCCATTTGGGATATTCTCTCAAAACCTTCCATGCCGAAACCATATTAAAGTTTTTCCCCGTCCCATTTTTGTAAGCAAGTCTTGCATTCTCAATGTGATCAACATCATTTTCCCCAGATCTACGCTGCAAATGCTTGTAAAAACCATGAAACTTTTGACAATCACCATTTATCCGAGTCCATTTTCCCGTGCACATATTTTTTGTACGAAAAGGCTCTGGACTACGAGCCTTGAAGTCCTCCCAAATCTGAGTCCAAAACGCATCGTTTAGTCGGTCATTACCGATAGCGGCGTTTGGGATACCTCGACCAACACTGGCTAAAATTTTTTCTTCATTGTTTGACCAACGAATTGTCGTGCGACCTCTTCATCCACATCCTCCTCCTCGCCGTCGTCGTCGAGTTTACAATGGCCTTCTTTTTTTTTCTTTGTCGCTTTGGCGGTTTTTTCCTTGACGACGTTCTTCACGTGTTTCGGTTGGTGGTGGTTGAGGCACTTTGAATTGTGATTCAAAGTAATGTTGTTGTGAAGGGTAGAATTGCGTTGGTGGTGCTTGTGACGGATAAAATGCGTTTGTGATGGTTGTGACGAATAAAATGCGGTGGTGATGGTTGTGAGGATAAAATTGCGGTTGTGATTGATAGAATGCGGTGGTGATTGTCTTGGATATTGAAAAGCTTGAAATCCGACTTGAAGAAGTGCTTGAGGTTTGAGACGATGGGGTGGACGGGTTTGTGAAGACGAGTTGAGAGATTCATAAACCACATCTCGTTGGGATCTTGAGACATTTTGGTTGTGGATTAAGATGAGGATGATAATATATTTATGGTTGTGAATGAGAAGTGTGAATGTTTTGGTAAAAATGAGTATTATTTATAAAGAAAATGGTGTATTATTTGGGTTTGAAAAAAAAAAAAAAAAAAAAAAAAAACGCTTGAATTTAAGCGGTAAATTGCAACGTTTAATTTTGAAATGCTTTGTCTTTTGTGTGTCGTTTGGACGACGAGAGGGCAAGTGGCGAGGCCCTGTGGTGTCACGGCGAGGATAAAAAAAAAGTGGCGACAAGCCACGTTGGAACCGTCGAGCTTCAACGAGCTCCATACCCCTTGCTCTTAGAGACTGTTAGAAAAATGTATGTGACCGACTTCTTTTATTCTAGTTACCCAAATAAAAAAGTAAAATGGGCACGGCGCATTATATTTTGCTTTTTGTGCGGCTTCAATTTGTAGTCATTGCGATAAACAAAGTTAATGGGTTAAAAACCAAAACATGTAAATATTTGAGCATTCAAGCCGTATATTTTGTTATCTTTTTTAATTATGGGTATATTTAAAAAGAATTTACTTTGCGTATAATTCAAGCTTTTTTTTTTCCTATAACATATCAAAAGTTTCTAGATGCACGAGATTATAGATATCAATGGGAGAGCACGGATTATAACTAGACACCAAATAAATATTGTTGAAATATAATAATTAAGTGCACTTATAGGCTCAATCTCGTGTGTGCACGAGCATTAAGAAATACATAACAAATTAAAAACTTAGGCAAGGTGTCTAAGTTAAATTCTAGTCGTGTCAAAACTTCATACGTGCACGGGATTTTTAACTAGTTAAATGTATTTGTTTGTCCTTTAATAAGTCTCATTTGAGCGAGAGTTTTACGTATCCTCTCCTTTTGATTGAAAATATCGTATTTATCCAAATTACAATCATTTAATGCATGATGTATACTCTTTGTGAAGCATGTTTAGTAAAAATTAAATTTTCAAATTCTGAGAGGGGATACATGAAATGAAATTGCCCATTAATATTTCAACCAATAAAAATACTTATAAAAAGTTCGGCATGACCACGGCGTTGTGATCCTATTTCTCGTTAGATGCGTGCAATTTGGAAATAGACATTTAACTCGTGAATAAAAGAGTAATAAAGTGTTTTTTTTTTTCAAGACAAAGATACGTCAATCTGAAGTTGATATTTAATTTACAAAAAAGTTATTTCGGACTTGACATGACGTGACGCTTCCGGAAGGACCGCATCTGAGAAATTTTAAGTTTTTTCACTGCATGCTAAAGTTGTTGTAATCGACCTAAGTTGTTTGCTAGAAAATAAATGAATCAGTTTTTCCAATTTTATTATCCGTGTATGGTTTCAAGTTTGAGTCTAAACACGTTTCACCAAAAGGTTATTTACAGGTCTTCAACCTAAAACACCAATATTGACGTCGATTCATCATTATCAACGTCTTTAAAATAAAACCGAACATGAAAGGTTTAAGAAAGATGTACTCAAATTTGTACCCATTTGCGTTTTTTGGAACTGGAGTTAGAACCTGAACATCTCAAACTTGGATACTTGTTAGGAAAGATACAATTCACTAGGATTCAAACACCTGTATGTACTTATAATTTTGCTAATGAAACAGGACATGATGACCATACAGCAAAAATGAACGGTTAAAACTTAAAAAGAGTATTTTCCGCAGGATCTTGTCGCATAGGTTAGTGACATAATGCGACCAACAATACAGTGCAACAGGAGTGGCGGATCAAAGGTACTCAAAACATGAATAATACTAAAGATCCGGTAGTGTGGTTCAAACCCCCTTGCATGTGTACAAAGTATTAAAAAAACGAATAACGTCAGTATATAACCAAAACTTTACCACATTGTTATCTACCCTACAAAACTTACAAAAATGGAAAGCAGTATTAGATTAAATAACATGACAACCAGTAAACGTAAAGGGACTCATTCTCTACGCATTTTCTTTTGTAGTTTGTCTTGGGTACGATATCTATCACGTCTTTCTTCTCGCTGACGCTTTTTCGTCACTAGATCTTCCTTTGCTTTCTCTGCGTCACGCTTTATCTTCTTCTCCTGTTTCTTGATTTTCTGCTGTTTCAGCTGCAATAAATAAATAAAAGAAAATCATTACCGGAAGTTAAGTGAGGCGATGTTGGAATACTCGATTCCTGCATGTACAAATAAACTTATAATCATCTGGTTAATTTTTAAACTCCGTAATTAGTTTCAAACTAGTTGTAACAAAAGTGATCATCAAACGCTAACAATATTACCTTGTACCCTATTTTTTTCGCCTAACTTAAGACTTTTAACGCATCTAGTATTCTAAAAATAGCAGCCGACCTGGCCGTTTAATGCATTAGTTTCTTATATTTTCAGAATGGTCAAACACAAACAACTGAAAAAAAAAAAATTGCAACTTTAAACAAACATAACAATGTCCAAAGACTATTTCCTGCTCTCAAATATCTGATTCTCACACAAAATCAGCCAATATCGGTCCAACCCCCTTGAGTACTACAATGATAAACTTATTGAACCCTCAACAAGATAATGGAACACCAACAATTAAACGAAAGTCTTCTATTGACAAGGTAGAGCAAAAAACATACCTTGTTATGTTTCATCAACTGCAGGTGCTGGACAAGTTTATGAACCTCTCGCTCATGTGGTTCTGGGACAACTGCTCTTGCATCCTTCTTCATTTTCTTTTCCTTGGGCTTCGACTTGAAAGGCAGTGCACTTTGTAGTGGGAACAACCAAGTGGTTGAATTTCCTTATAGACCTTTCTATCGGCTGTCAAAAAAAGTTCAAAAATAAAGCATATAAGTCTCTAAGAAGTGTCCATTGCCCAACATGTATGCATACATACATTAAATGTGACCAACAAATAGATTAAGAACTGGAAGTCGGAAGACGCACCAATTACTTATTAAAGAAAATAGACTTTCTAGGAATCTGAGATAATACAATTCTGATTATCATATTTGGCACACTAATTACAGTAAAAACTCGATTAATTAATAGACTCTCTAAAATAGTATTTTTCCTAATTCATTAATTTATAGATAAATTGATATCGATAAATTTATAACTCTTTTAATTAATAAATTAGGTGATCCCATTAGTATTAATTCATAGAGTTTCTACTGCATATAGATAACAATACAGACAAAACGTGTTCCGGGCCTAACAAACCCGGCACACTTCAAAAAGAGTTTTGACCCGAACCCGATTCACCCATGTTGCTACCCCTAGTAGATTACCTTGTAGTGGGAATCTTTGTTGTCGGGAATGGGAATATTATACTCTCTCCTCAACTCCGCTACCGTTCTCACACCACGCCACGTGTCACCACGGGGTTGCAAAGCAGTGGTCAAGGGGTTGTAGAAGCAAGGAACAGGAACTTCAGTCCAAGCACGCAGGAAAACAATATCACTCATTAAAATTTTGTCCTCAAAAGTGCACCTAGCTATTCCGTCTACAGATTGTCCTCCCATCTTTTTGGGCTTGTTACCGAGCTCAATCTTTGCAGCCTACAAAAAGTCCAAATCGTATATAGCTTTATTTTTTAATATCAGAAAATACATAGAACATAAATAGGCAAGTATGATGATTTATGAGAACATACCTTCTTCACTTGCCCACGGATTCCACTAACTGTACGAACAGATGCACCTTCAAACCGGGCTATTTCAAGATCGGAATTGAACATCTTTTTTATTACGTCTTCCTAGCATAAATCGACTACCAATCATGAAACACATAAAGAAACCCGAATTAGTTCACCACATAGTCAATATTAAGTTCCTAGCATAAATCAACTACTAATCATGAAATAGATAAAGAAACCCGAACAAGTACACCACATAGTCTAGAAAAGAGGTTCTAGCAATTCTCTCAAAAGTTACATGGCTGCATCTTGAAGCTAACCACCCCTGTAAACATAAAAATGCAGCAAGAAATGAGAAATAATTTTATTAATTGGATAAACATAAGGCATAACCAGATATAGGCTAATAAAAACGTTTTTACGAAGTATAGAATGTACTTTATTTTAGCATTTAGCAAAAGAAATGGCAACTATATTGAATGAAACACTTAAGAAATGGCAAGTAAATTGCATTTTGCTTCAAATAAGAAATTGCATACTCTTACAGGAAATGGCAACTAAGCTGTACGATAAACAGTTAATGACATGTTCCTTTTTGCCGTTCTTAAATTACAACCACTAGACATCATTCTACACTATGATGAATAAGAGCAATTTAGGGTACATAAATGAATCATTGTATAACTATGGCAGCTGCACGGAAACATAAACATAAAATAATATATTTTTGAGGTTCATTCATTCATTCAGGGGGTGTTTAATAGCCTTTTAATCAGTGATGAGTAGATAGTCTTCCATAAAAAAAATAACCTCACATTCTCATGAGCATGTTCTTAATGGATCAAACATTAGGGCATTCTCTTCCTTAAAATCTTGCGTGGAATCTCTCATGTCAACATTACCTGTTTACGTTTTCTGATATCTCATGATAAATGTATATATAATATGATGGCCTTGTGGCAAGAAGTGTCATCATTAAAATATACGATCAGGACACAATCAATTGAGACATATATGGTGCATAATGGACGCGGGCGTGTGTGGGTGTGTCATCAAACACAATCAATATACATCTACCATAGCATCAAACAGCTAAATCACATTAAGGGCTATGATGTTGTCACATTAAACAAACGATAAACTATTTAACACTGTGCATATCCAAAATCAAGTTTCAAACAACCAAATACTTTTTATTTTTGGGTAAAGAACAACCAAATACTTGTACGTGGCTAAACTTAACATCACTTATCAAATGTAATCTAATAGTTGTAAGCCATAACTAGGCAGAAGCAAGGTCAGCCAAAGCAAAAAAAAAATGCAATGAATGTACAAATTTCAGCTAAAAGCAATAGTTTCCTACATTTTACAAGAAGCAAAATGCAAGAAAATACTTTTACCAGATATACGTAACATGTTCTTTTTAACCACTTACTGTTTGTTACCAGATAAACAAACTTTACTGTTTGTTACCAAAGCTTGCCGTACATTTCACATTCTGATAGCATGTTGAATTGAATGGTTAAACAAGTATGTTTCATTTTGCCATTCTTAAATTACAGCTACTGGACGTCATCCTAAGCTGGTATCCAACATATTTAAAACTGATATAAATACTTTTTACAGATATTACAACCGTTTCACCATAGCTTAGCATGCGTCAAATTTGAACACTGAAATGATAATTAGATACCATATGTTCTTACCTATGAAAGGACTATAGATTATCACAGAACCTTATAGCAAGCCTCAAAGACTAGTTAAAAATATCTGCGCTAGAAGTAGCATAGTTTTGGTAGTTTTTCCCAACACAACATTTTGGACATTGCTGGTAAAAAGTAGAATGTTTTAAGATAAGTCTTTCTAACATAAGCTGAAAATATATAAATACACATATCATAAAATGTGTTTCTTTTTTTAAAAACATTGGAACCTAACAATCTTACGCCAAAGCCAGACAAATCTGAATGTTCTTTTGCAAAAATAGTATAAATAAAAGATTAAAAGGAGTCTTGTTCAGATTAACTTGATCAATGCTTAAAGCACAAATGCTCTCATTAGAAGGGGGAAAAAAATACAATTACCACAAACCAGTCACATGCAACAGTCAAACTAACTATCCAAGTAACTGATTCTAAATCTTCACACGGCAATTTGAAAGAAATTTAAAGAAAGTTATATGCTCAGAACAATAAACAACGAGACTGCTCAAATTCAACATAACATGTACTACAATTACACTACTATATTTAAATGGTCAGCACAAGAAGCAGCTTGTTTATGGTGACTTGAATGAAAAAGGTCACTGATTACGTACGACCCTATTATTTGAAATCTACTTATATGATTGCTTTTGAGCAATGTGTCTATTGCAAATAGAGAATCCAATTTAAACCAAAGTAGAAAAAAAGCAATAAAAGTGCGAGCTTGACAGTAGATTTATTTAGGAGGGAAGTAGCAAAACAAGTATTTCCGACATAGCATTTTGACAGATTCTGAAAAACCATATACTAATGTCATCAGCTACGAATACTAGCAAACAGTCAACGATTTTCAACATAGCGCCATACAATTTCAGCAACAACTAATATACTAGGAAAATGTAAAGTATATGCAACATAAGATTTTGACAGGACAGATTGTGCAACACCTTAAGCAAGTGAAGTTATAGTATTGAGTGAGGACGTACGGTTTAACATAGCATTTATTTATAATTTAAGATATATATCCTGCACTAGTACCTAACCCAAGTTTCAAAATAGATAATTATAAGAAGGAAAAGGCAAACACAAGTTAGTTATACCTATCATCAAACAGGAAGCAGCGAAAGCTATCGATGCAGCGAGCACCATCTCTAACACAGAAGCTCCCAAAACCAGCCTCATCATAAAGAACTTGAAGAGTATCCTCAAGAGGATCACTAAGAGCAAGAGTTGCCTGATTGAGCAGAGCATCAAAGGCAAGAGGAGCGGGTTTCAACAAAAAGTCCCTGACATTTCCGTCCCTAGATTAAGGGCTGAGGTTAAGCGCTGTGGTAAGGAGCTCGATACCAAGTTGTCCGACTATGATTCGGAGTGTCACCGGGAGAGAAGCTTCCTTCCTGACGATCATCCTTTGTGTGTGGATGTTGTTAAAGCCGTGATGATTTTAGTAAGGCAAAAGCTATGGTTCAGGAGGTTTGTCGTCTTAGGGACGGAAATGTCAGGGACTTTAATCGCATCTTGGGTCGGGAGACTTTGTTGAAACCCGCTCCTCTTGCCTTTGATGCTCTGCTCAACCATTCATCTTCCAAAATAAAACGTCAGCTTCTAACTTCCTCCTTACTGAATCCAAATCGCAGGGGCGAGTAGCAATAAGATACCTCTTAGAGTTGTAAATCAGATACTCGTAAGCCTCACCAATAACAAGCCAGGCAGCTTGTAAAGATTCCCCTAAGATATCACTCTTACGGTTTTTGAGATAGAGTAAACGGATCATTCCGAGAGGACTAGGGTCTAAACGGTATCCCGCGAGACGGGGTGATGGTGGTGGCGGTGTTTTGGTGATGGTTGTGGTGGATCTCCAGCTCGGGGGTGGTGCAATTTAGACGTGATTTGGGGTTAGGGTTTTTTTGTGTGTGTGTGTGTCTTTTTTTTCTCACACCCGGTATTTTTATGGGCTGCCTTATTATTTCAATGGGCTTAACTAAATTTCTTTAGCTTGTGTGTGTTACATACATGATAAATATGAATCAATATTTCGTGAGGATGTTAGGCCACGCGTTAAAATGTTTCGCTCTCTCGCGTTTAAAATAAGATGGAGGTATTTAATTGGTGCAAAAGAGAAAAGAAAGAGACCCTATAGCTAAATGCACCAATCAAATACCTCCAACTCATTTTGTAGATTTCTTTTGTGATACATTTTTTTTGGGTCTATCACCCCTCATATTTCCTTCACTTGCACAAGCAAAACATCATCAATCGAGCTTGCCAGATATTTTTTAGAGACTGTTAGAAAAATGTCTGTGACCGACTTCTTTTATTCTAGTTACCCAAATAAAAAGTAAAATGGGCACAACGCATTATATTTTGCTTTTTGTATATGCTGAATTGTAGTCGTTCACGATAAACAAAGTTAATGGGTTAAAAACCAAAAATGTAAATATTTGATGATTCAAACTTTTAAACTAGCCGTATATTTTGTTATCTTTTTTAATTATGGGTATTTTAAAAGAATTTACTTTGCGTATAATTCAAGCTTTTTTTTTTTATTTTTTTATAACATATCGAAAGTTTGTAGATGCACGAGATTATAGATATCAATGGGAAAGCACGGATTATAACTAGACACCAAATAAATATAGTTGAAATATAATAATTACGTGTACTTATAAATTTGAATCTCGTGTGTGCTGGCGGCATTAAGAACTACATAACAAATTAAAAACTTAGACAAGGTGTCTAAGTTAAATTCTAGTCGTGTCAAAACTTCAAACGTGCACGGGATTTTTAACCAGTTAAATGTATTTGTTTGTCCTTTAATAAGTCTCATTTGAGCGGGAGTTTTACGTATCCTCTCCTTTTGATTGAAAATATCGTATTTATCCAAATTACAATCAGTTAATGCATGATGTATAACGTTTGTCAAGCATGTTTGAGTAAAAATTAAATTTTCAAATTTTGAGAGGGGATACATGAAATGAAATTGCCCATTCATATTTCAACCAATAAAAATACTTATAAAAAGTTCGGCATGACCACCGCGTTGTGATCCTATTTCTCGTTAGATGCGTGCAATTTGGAAATAAACATTTAACTCGTGAATAAAATACTAATAAAGTGTTTTTTTTCTTTCAGTACACGTCAATACGAAGTTGATATTTAATTTACAAAAAAGTTATTTCGGACTTGACATGACGTGACGCTTCCGGAAGGACCGCATCTGAGAAATTTTCAGTTTTTTCACTGCATGCTGAAGTTGTTGAAATCGACCTAAGTTGTTTGCTAGAAAATAAATGAATCAGTTTTTACAATTTTATTATCCGTGTATGGTTTCAAGTTTGAGTCTAAACACATTTCACCAAAAGGTTATTTACAGGTCTTCAACCTAAAACACCAATATTGACGTCGATTCATCATTATCAACGTCTCTAAAATAAAACCGAACATGAAAGGTTTAAGAAAGATGTATTCAAATTTGTACCCATTTGCGTATTTTGGAACTAGAGTTAGAACCTGAACATCTCAAACTTGGATACTTGTTAGGAAAGATACAATTCACTAGGATTCAAACACCTGTATGTACTTATAATTTTGCTATGAAACAGGACATGATGACCATACAGCAAAAATGAACGGTTAAAACTTAAAAAGAGTATTTTCTGCAGGATCTTGTCACATAGGTTAGTGACATAATGCGACCAACAAAGTGCAACAGGAGTGGCGGATCAAAGGTACTCAAAACATGAATAATACTAAAGATCCCGTAGTGTGGTTCAAACCCCCTTGCATGTGTACAAAGTATTAAAAAAACGAATAACGTCAGTATATAACCAAAACTTTACCACATTTAGCCTGCAGTATATGACTTTTAAATTATCAAATAATTCGCTCTAATATTTGATGTTATGCCATTGTCATCCGACCCTACAAAACTTACAAAAATGGAAAGCAGTATTAGATTAAATAACATGACAATAAGTAAGCGTAAAGGGCTCATTCTCTGCGCATTTTCTTTTGTAGTTTGTCTTGGGTACGATATCTATCACGTCTTTCTTCTCGCTGACGCTTTTTCGTCACTAGATCTTCCTTTGCTTTCTCTGCGTCACGCTTTATCTTCTTCTCCTGTTTCTTGATTTTCTGCTGTTTCAGCTGCAATAAATAAATAAAAGAAAATCATTGCCGGAAGTTAAGTGAGGGGATGTTGGAATACTCGATTCCTACATGTACAAATAAACTTATAATCATCTGTTAATTTTTAAACTCCGTAATTAGATTCAAACTAGTTGCAACAAAAGTGATCATCAAACGCTATAACAATATTACCTTGTACCCTATTTTTTCGCATATCTTAAAACTTTTAACGCATCTAGTATTCTAAAAATAGCAGCCGTCCTGGTCAGTTGATGCATTAGTTTTTTATACTTTCAGAATGGTCAAACACAAACGGCTGAGAAAATATTTTTTTGCAACTTTAAACAAACATAACAATGTCCAAAGACTATTTTCTGCTCTCAAATATCTGATTCTAACAAACAAAATCAGCCAATATCAGTCCAAACCCCCTTTAGTACTGCAATGATAAACTTATTGAACCCTAAACAAGCTGATGGAAGTATCGAACGTAAGTCTTCTATTGACAAGGTAAAGCAAAAAAACATACCTTGTTATGTTTCATCAACTGCAGGTGCTGGACAAGTTTATGAACCTCTCGCTCATGTGGTTCTGGGACAACTGCTCTTGCATCCTTCTTCATTTTCTTTTCCTTGGGCTTCGACTTGAAAGGCAGTGCACTTTGTAGTGACTTGGGAACAACCAAGTGGTTGAATTTCCTTATAGACCTTTCTATCGGCTGTCAAAAAAAGTTGAAAAATAAAGCATATAAGTCGCTAAGAAGTGTCCATTGTCCAACATGTATGCATACATACATTAAATGTGACCAACAAATAGATTAAGAACTGGAAGTCGGAAGACGCACCAATTACTTATTAAAGAAAATAGACTTGCTAGGAATCTGAGATAATACAATTCTGATGATCATATTTGGCACACTAATTACAGTAAAAACTCGATTAATTAATAGACTCTCTAAAATAGAATTTTTCCTAATTCATTAATTTATAGATAAATTGATATCGACAAATTTATAACTCTTTTAATTAATAATATTAGGTGATCCCATGAGTATTAATTTATAGAGTTTCTACTGTATATAGATAACAATTTAGACAAAACGTGTTTTGGGCCTAACAAACCCGGCACACTTCAAAAAGAGTTTTGACCCGAACCCGATTCACCCATGTTGCTACCCCTAGTAGATTACCTTGTAGTGGGAATCTTTGTTGTCGGGAATGGGAATATTATACTCTCTCCTTAACTCCGCTACCGTTCTCACACCACGCCACGTGTCACCACGGGGTTGCAAAGCAGTGGTCAAGGGATTGTAGAAGCAAGGAACAGGAACTTCAGTCCAAGCACGCAGGAAAACAATATCACTCATTAAAATTTTGTCCTCAAAAGTGCACCTAGCTATTCCGTCTACAGGTTGTCCTCCCATCTTTTTGGGCTTGTTACCGAGCTCAATCTTTGCAGCCTACAAAAAGTCCAAATCGTATATAGCTTTATTTTTTAATATCAGAAAATACATAGAACATAAATAGGCAAGTATGATGATTTATGAGAACATACCTTCTTCACTTGCCCACGGATTCCACTAACTGTACGAACAGATGCACCTTCAAACCGGGCTATTTCAAGATCGGAATTGAACATCTTTTTTATAAGTGCTGTTTTCTTATAGATCTTGCATGGTACACCAGTTAGCTTTATCTTTTTAACAATTTTTGAAGAATGGTTAAACTCCAAAACAACCGCAGTAGCTGTGATTCTAAACGATGCCTGAAAAATTATTACACTTTTAGCATTGATAAAAATAAAAACATCAACTATTACAATGCTACACATCAGAAAAAACCAACTAACTTGATTGTTTGACAAGTTCTGGACAGCCACAACCCCGGTGTTTGGAGGTGCAAGTGGTCCCCAAAACTTAGCAAGGCAATGCATGTGTTCAGGGGTGTATTTGAGCATACGGAGACGGCCATTCACGTCCTCGGTGGCATATATAGGTAATGTTTGGTAACGCCTCCATCCAATAGAAACAATTATAGGATCTTTAGTTTTCAGAACCTTTTTGTGCCATCTATGTCGCTTGAACCGTGCCTAGAACAAATCAAACATAATCATATGAAATATTTAAAATTGGAATCAACACATCGCATTATACAGAGTATCATGTAAAAAGATTTGACCAAATTATCTAACCTGCATGTATCCAACATTTTCCTCTGAGAGACCAATACCACCAACAAGAATAGGATGACACGGATCAAAATGTTCAATCATTTCATAAGGAACATTATGAATCTCTAATCTGAGGTACGTTCCAGTGCGGTAACCCTCTATGTCTATCCTTGTAGCCTCATCAAGATCCTCGAGTTCGGCTATATTCCTTTGCCTCTGGAGTTCAGCTTCCTCCTTCAACTGAAAGGGCCAGCTATGAATAATAGCAGATAGAATTTCAATAAGGTTTTTTTTTTAAATAATAATTTTACCTTGTCGAGAAACCCGCCTTCATTAGCTTGGCCATTCTCCTTGCCTTTTTTATTCTTGTCATCATCCTCGTCAGGTGATTCAGACCCATTATACGTACATAGGAATTAAGGGCACAAAAGTAACATGTTCGTTCAGATAATGCAGAATGATTAAGAAACTAATTGATATGACTATGAATTACACCTTATGAGAAAGTAGTGACATGCGGGGAAAGGAAAGTAAATTCTTTAAAGCTAGTTTGAAAGAAGGAAAACTGAGTAATTTAATTTAGAACTGACTATTTTTTGTTGCAGCTGGTATGAAACTGAATCTCTAAAAAATTATTACTTGACCCCCAGCAAATCAGAATCTTTTATCCAAACACTAAAACTTATTATCGCGACTTCATGTCACAATAATCAGATATTTGATCTCATAAGAAGATCCGAACACATTCCCATAATACGAACAGCAACAATAAAATAATGCATAATCATAATGCAAAAATAGAACAACTTTGAAGGATATTGAGCATCAAATTTTGCACGAAGAGCAAGCTTTTTAAGCCTCCGTTCTTCAAGAACCGAGTCACCTTCATTTTTATCATCAACTGTTTCATCACCTTCATGCTTTTCACCAGTTTCCAAATCTTCAAACTCGCCAAATACAGGAGCATCATCGTCATCGTTCTCACTGCCTGCTTCAGTGGATTTACCTCTGAGGGCAGCTTTTGACCAATCTCCGGTCACAAAACGATTACGAATGCTTTCAACTGTTTCTCCATTTTTCCAGTCCTTTGTGTTAGCAAAGTTAATAAATTTTGAGCTATCTTCTGTATTTACTTGTTCCCCGTCCAACCCTTTGCTTAGTTTCTAGAACAAATCAGACAATTAAGTGATTAGGTCAACACATGTAAAGTCAAGAAGCAACTTATGAAAGACAACTTATAAATAAACAGCACACGAGTAGGCCAAACCTTGTTTCCTTCACCTTTGGGCTTGAAAAACTCATCATCGTCGCTTTCGTCAGCATCGCTGTCTTCTTGAATAGAGTCATCTGGCTTTGTTTCAGACTTCCCATACACAAGTTGCTCAAGGTTAATGGTCTTCCGTGATACTGTCCTCTCAACCAATGATTCTTTCCATTTTGAGGCATTCCCTATATTCTCTGTAGGCAGCAAACGTAAGTAATGTTAACAAAAATCCCCTGAATCATAATAGTATAACTTATATTTTCATCTTGCAGGGATATAACTATTATTTTAATTAGTACAGATTAAAGATGTGAAGTGTACCTTCTGTGTCATCTTCATCCTCTTCCTCCTCTTCATCGGAAGAACCCGAATGTGAAGATGACTCGTCGTCAGAATTATCATCATCTTCATCCTCATCCTCATCCTCATCCTCGTCTTCATCTATGGCCTGCAACGATACACAACTTCCATTATAGAATAATATAATGGAACTATCCCGAAAGGGTATAATATAAAACTCAACAAACCAATCATACTCAGAACTACTAATGCATTACCTCTTGATCATCCTCGTCTTCGTCCCGAAAGACTGCTTTTCTCCTCTTTCTACCCTTATCGAGCTCAAGTTCTTCCCTGATGTTATTAACTTTCACTTTGGGACTTCCTGTTTCTTCTGACTTATCGAGATCTTCATCATCACTTTCATCATCAGAACCATCAGTCTCATGTTCCTCGATAGGTTCTAAGGATCTATCATGCATCATATGGTCTTCATCATCTCCATTAGTAATTTCTTCTGGTTTGTTACTTTTTTGACTAAAAATGTTTATAGAACTACTATTTAACTTCTCGTCAACAGAATATTTCGTGTTTTGAAGTGATTTTACTAGAACCTCGCCTACATCCCTATCAGTTCCTGCAAAAAAGACAAGATTGGTTTATCACTTATATACATAATACAAAAATGGTCTTAAGAAATCATAATGAATAACAAGGTAAGAACCTTTTTTTGATGCATCATCTTCATCACCAGTTTTAGAAAACTGCACAAAATGATCATTAATGTTTATGTAAACAGCATCTTTATCATATAAAAGATCCCCCAATCCAGACATAGGTGCATAAAATAGCTTTTCTTTGTCACGTAACCCCTTCTTTTTTGCAGCAGAAGGTAAAGGGCAAGGATCAGGTAGCCCTGTTAACCCAGCTACGTTACAATCTCCGACACCAGCAATATGCACCTTAGTTCCTTTCTTCATGTTGCAACCACGTAAATAACCATACAATGTCACGTTTCTATCACATTTTTTATTTTGAGCTACTTTTTCTGGAGGTGTGACATCTTCAAAACGATCTACCAAAACGTATGGATGAGTTGTTCTCCAAGAAAGAGGATGAAACTTCATAACAGAAATAAATCTTGCAAGATTATGGATCTCGCGCTTGACATACCTGTTTACCAATGAAATAATATTACAAGAGTTTATGAGATAATAGAATGTATAAATAGTTGTTAACTGCTAAGCACTTACTTTCCATGAATAAGACCAGATAAGTAAAATAACTTAGCCCGTCATAAATCTCAGTCCAGAAACGATGCTTGAGTCGTTGCTTAGTCTTTAAGTTTTTAACATCCTTAAATTTATCAAGATGTGTAAGAACACCCATAACCTTAGGGAATCCATGAACTTGTAAGATGTTAAGAAACTCAAACGTTTCCTGCAAAAGTAATTAGACATTAACTTGAGGCTACATGTCAAGTTAATAGATGAACAAATACATATAACACAAGACTTACCATTTCAAAACCATAGCTTCCATCAATAAGCAGCAGCGCGAGATCAGCAAACTTTGCGGCATCAATCATACCATTAATATCATTTGGGCACTCAACAAACTGTAGCCGTCTTTGCTTGCCTACATGATTAAAAATAAATGTCTCTCAAACTTCATGAATACTATGTGTACACGATAATCGTTGTAATTATTTATACACGTACCTGATACAATAGTAAGTGGACCTCGTACATCTGGTATGTTATGTTTGGTGTAGTGCTTAACAAGAGACTTTATAAGTAGAGACTTTCCAACCTAACATGCAAGTTTAAGAAACAACAGTTAATCATATGCTAAGACTAACAGTTACAAATACTTTAACTCATGATCTAAGCCACTCAGGGTAGTTTTGTTTCGTGTTTCAAAAGTGATTATTGCGACTATGGGGAGCAATAATCAGTATTAGTTTTGGATATATAAAGTTTTTTTCCGCTTGAGGTCAGATAACAGAGCTGGATATTGATGGACTAAGGGTAAACTTAATGTACCTCGTGCTCTACTTCTATAGTGCGATGTATAATCTCATTTGGAAAATTGTTCCCTTGCCCTTTTTTAACAAAAAGTCCTTTTGGTCATTTTTATCTATTTGCTCCTTCAATGTTCAAAGTTTGCCAAACACTAAAACATAATATTATCCAATTTTTACGGCTTAAGGCAACAGAATAACATACAAACACTATTCTCCACAGCCCGTTTTATTACATCTGATTATCTAATCTAGAAAGCAATGATATAATGAAGCTAATAAGCAACACTACACTGATCATCCACCCTGGAATTTATTTAAATTGGGCCCAAATGATCATGAAATTAAGGTTGGTGGTAAAACCTGAGGAGGCCCATGCACAACAATAACATAAGGAGCAGGTTCCCCAATGTTTCGATCAATAGTCGGGATGTGTAACCGGCGCTGTTCTTTCTCTGTAGCACGCGACTGTAGACGCTGAGCTTTCACCCTCGATTTAAAAGCAAATGCCTGCATATAAGCAACACAAACATATCATCACAATTACAATCCCATATACTGCATATTACTCATCCGATTCCCAGAAAAAGGTCTAAAACTCGACATTGTAGATACAAAAAGTGTAAATTAACATTTTTTTTTACTCTAACATCAATGACTTACTAACTGCATAAAACATCGTGAAACTTGCTAACATCGGTGTTATCAATAATCATACATCAATAGATGCTAACAATTAATAAAAACAAAAAGCTAATAAAATAGTGATATATTTCGAAACTTAATAGCGGTGATGAAAAAGTAGTAATTTTTTCGTTACCAGCTACCGAATACGTACCACTTTATTAATTTCAATACCAATAACTTAGGGACGTTTGTTTATGCTTGCAAATAGGCTTACGAGCATATATGATAATTTAAGCTTATATTTCACACGCCCATTAGTTAGCCTTATGTTTCAGCTTATGAACTAATAGTTCATCTTTAAATCTTAATAAGCTCATAAGGCACAAAATTCGGGCTTATGGGTGTTTGTTTAAACTTATTTGTGGGTTTACGAGCTTATGTGATTTCGGCTTATTTTAATTAATTCAAAATTTTCTGGCTTACTTTGGGACTTATGGGCTTATATAAGCTTAATATACCATTGTAAGCTTATATAAGCTCATTGGTCTTAAAATAAGCCGGAAAATTTGAGCTTATAAAAAATAAGCTGAAATCACATAAGCTCGTAAGCCCTTAAATTTATCTTAGGGGGTGTTTGTTTCGGCTTATATAGAGGGCGTATGGCTTATGTTTCGTAAGCTCACTTTTTGTGGCTTATTTTGAGATTTTGTGGCTTATATAAGCTTATCATGTCATGATAAATTTATATAATCTCACCAAATAAGCCACAAAATGTGAGCTTATGAAACATAAGCCGAAAACCACATAAGCCATACGCCCTCTATATAAGCCGAAACAAACACCCCCAAGATAAATTTAAGGGTTTACGAGCTTACGAGCTTATGTGGTGAGATTATATAAATTTATCATGACATGATAAGCTTATATAAGCCACAAAATCTCAAAATAAGCCACAAAAAGTGAGTTTACGAAACATAAGCCGAAAACCACATAAGCCATAAGCCCGCTATATAAGCCGAAACAAACACCCCCTTAAACAAACAAATATAACACAAGTTAGTTTCACAACCAACAAATTATAAAAACTTAATAAAGCACTAAACTTTTTTATAAAAAATACAAAAAGCAACAAACTTTTAACAAAATACAACAAAACCAATGAAAATTTATATAAAAAAAGATATAAAAATACCTTAGGGTTTTGTTTCTTTTCTTCAGTGATGTCACGTTTTTTCTTATCAGTTTTGGATTTCTTGACTGCTGATGGGCCTGATTGACGTGACCTGTGTGACTTCTGAGATTTATCCATCTTGGGTTTACTTTACTTAACCAACTGTGTGTTTTTTAGTGTGTGTGTGTGTTGTGGGTGGGTGGGTGGTGCGGTGGTTTATGGTGATGGTGGCGGAGGTGCGGCTGGGGTTAAGTGATGGGTTTTGAGGGTTTATGGTTTTTTTGTTTTGGGTTAAAATGGAGATGGGTTTGATTTGGGTCCTTTTTGTGTTTGTGGTTTGTGGAAATGGTCCATTGACTATTTGAGTTTGTCATTTACCAACTTTTATTGTACAATATTTTTTATTTTTTCTTACATCAATTTATTACTACCAAAAAGTCTGTGTTGGACCCTAGAAATTTGTGTTACAAAAATAATCAGCGCGCTAAATTTGTTTGTGCATCCTTTATTTGTGCGTTGTATTTATAAATCATGAATGTACTTTTTTTTTTGTCTAAATTGAATAAGATTATGACACATGGAAGTGTGAGCAAAACTATTTACTCACCCTCCCATTTGCAATATATTTAATTAGGAAGATAGCTTATTAGGTTGATATGTGTCCGTGCAAGCAAAACAAGTTTGCTCGCCATCCTATTTGCGCACTCTAATTATTTAAAAGATGGCCCTAAGTGTTGACATGTGGAAGTGCAAGCAAACTTGTTTGCTCTTTCCCATTTACGTTATAACACCCCAAAATTTGCAAGTATGATTAGAAATATATTGTATTGATTTTAGAGTATTATAAAAGTCATTTTCGTTAGTTTTTAGTAGAAATAAGGACCTGTCATGCAAAGAGATAACAAGAAAATACTAACGATGCAAAATATTTAATGACATAGACTAATAGTGTCAAGTACATATTTTGGACAGAATTACCAAATTTCTCTTATGACTTAATAATACCTTTTAGTTCAGAAATCTTCGCCATTATACACGTATACTACTATGTGAAAAAGACAGGAAATGACTAAGGTACCGTTATCATGAAGAAATCACTGTAATAGTGATTTAGGATGGATTTGATGATGAGTATGCTAAATTCAAGGTGTTACAAGTCCTCATAACATATTTCCAATCAAGGTGAGTATTTAACTTAAGGTGTAATCTCATGTTTATGTTAAGAATTATATGGGTTTGATGAATAAGTATGCTAGTAGTAATTTTAGACATATTCATGATGTTATAAACTTATAATCATGTTTAAAGATCATGAATAAAGCTGAAATGATTTGTGGATTATGATTAGTTAAGTTTATGAAATTATGAAGTTAATGATTAGAAACCATTAGTAATTTATACTTATGTTAAAGATAAGCCAGTTTATGGTTTAAGAAAAAGATGATGGGTAGTTATATCTTTAAAAAGAGGTGTTTGGTATGAGCTTGTAAAGTGCTTAAACTAGTAAGATTGCTTATAGAACTGTTGTACAATGGTCTTAACATGTTCGATAAGATGAGATATAAGTTTGGTAAAGAGTAGGATAGTTTATGATGGGTTTTGGGTCGTTTTGGACACGTTTGAAAAGTAGAACAACATACTGCGCAGAAATTTGTGTTGATTTTAAAGGGCCGTAGAGAATAGACTGTTATCGGATTGACTTGAGGTAAAGACCAAATTTTAGCCCTCTGAGTCTACTTTCTAATGCAATTGGTTTCAAGTTCTAAATCCAAGTTTAAGTAGGTCAAATCTGCAAATTACAACAGACTGTCTAGAAAACACATATTTTGTAATGTCACATAAGTTAGCGAAATAGCATGTTCTGATGACTATAGAATGATATATTTATGTGTTTAGGTGATCTCAGAAGTCTAGGAATGTTCGAGGAATGCCTAAGCCAATCGAGGTAAGTAACATTTTAGTTTTAGTAATGTTATGTGATTATGTTTATTTGCATAAGTAATAGACTTAGCATGTATTAAAATTCAGTAGTTCATGACACATAAAGTTTCAGATAATTAGTGGTGTATGTCATGGTGCTTTAGCCATGCAACATTGATTACGGTTAAGTATCGATCATTCCATAGCATAAAATCACAAAGTTAAGCTTCATGATGTTACAAAACATGATATCATAATATATACATAGCTTCAGATACAGCTAAAGGTTTCCATGTTCATAGACTCGGGAATAGCCGAGTATTATATATTTCGATATGATTCGAATATTGACAAAAACAAGCCAAGGAAAGGATGCTCATAAGAAGCATCGTCAACCATGATATGGTGCACAAGAAATGCACCATTAGTTACTTAGTGTGCTTAAGTAGTGCACGACGTGGAACTCATGCACACTCATCACATCCTTGGTGGATGACCTCAGTCAGAAAAGCACATATAACAAGTTAGAGCCTTAAAAAAAGTACTCGTTGGCTAGGGAATTTCGACTTAGCAGAAATTCAATATCGCATATACAGTTACCCACTTTCAATTATAGCTTAGATTCAGAATCGTGCTGATGCACCTATGTAGAATCCCATATTCTTACTTGTACAATAAAGTAACATTCTGGTTTCATATACATAAATATATTCAGTTCCATATACAAATTCGAATTAAGTCTCAGATTCAGTTTCCAGATACAAAACCGGTCGTAGTTTCAGACCTAATTATAAGTAGATAAAGTACAGTTCGGTTATTAATCATAATCAATATAGTTTAGCCACCACATCATGTAGCTCATGTTACAGATTCAGTCTTAGACCTGTTTACTCACGAAATCATAAGGACTTATCGTTATCTGTTTATGTTTTCGCATGTTAGGTCATAAGGACACTGGGCTTGTAGATTAAGGATATCACTTAAGAGATCGGTAATGCTTGGGTATATAGGTGACGAGCATCTCAACCATTATTTGTTATTCAGCTTGTTAACGCCAAAAACTTTATAATTATGTATCATATTTGCAACAATCAAGTTTTGATATGTACGTATATATATTTAGAACAAGTATTTGAAAATGAGTGAAACTAGGGGTGTTTGGGTTAACACCTACACTCGTAGTATTTTACGCTTACGCTTATGAAATACATGTACAATATTCATGTTTTATGGTAATGAAATGGTGTTTTAAGAGTTTACAATTTTTTTCGTGAATCAGATTTCATTTTATGCAGTTTTTGTATTGCATGTCTATACGCCGTATAGGGCAGATATATACGGCGTATGATTGTATACGCCGTATAGGTTTCAGGCCTATACGTAGTATTCAATAAGAAACACAAAATAAAAAATTACGGACGTTTCATGCGCGCTTAGTGCATTTAATTTAAAATACAATGAGTGATAGTTAGTTAAAAGTATAAAGTTTGAGAGGTATTGAAAGGGTGCAGTAAATGAAGAAAAAAAGAAAAAGTAAATGAGTGAAGTAAATGAAATTAACTACCTACAACCGTTTTTTTCCAGCCAGGTCATCCAAGCGAGCAAAATAGGAGGGTGAGCAAGCCTATTTGCAAGCCAACTTTAATATTATTATTTTTTAATTAACCACTAGGGTTACACATGTTCAGGGGCGGATTTAGAGTGTAGCACGGGTATGCACGTGCATATCCTAAAATTCGACGGGTTAGTGTAAAAAAAATATATATATTAATAATATACATAGGGTGCATACCCTTCGAGAATACTGAAAAAAAAGTGCATACCCTATGTTGAAATCCTAGTTCCGCCACTGCACATGTTACAAAGCGCACAAATGAAGACAACGAGCAAATAGGTTTGAAATTTGAGTAGATTTTGGTAATGGGAAGAAATAATGTCGATTTTGATTATTTGGTTTAATATGAGTAGATTTTAGTAATTTTGTTTATTTTACAGCTTAATATTTAAGACTAACGATGAATGGATCTAAAAAAACTATTTCATACGACAAGTTCCATGCACTCATTATCTTTCATAATACTCACCAATCAGTTTAACACATACAATAATTAAATTTTAGGCTTGTCGTTCGATTTCTTATGTAGGCCTACTAATCATTTAGTTTTCTTACATATTTACCCCTAAATGATTTTATATTTCATGACATGTGTGTGCCTTTCTTTCGAATAAAAAAAAGAGGCAAGTTGATGTGCTTCAATGATTGTCGAGGACTGATAGAGCCTCAAACCAACATCATCCGTCTTGACATTGACATTGTTAAATTTTGGGGTAATAATCTGTGGCAAACATGTCACTTTATCAATTGCTAATGGCTTTCAAGCTATGTTCTTTGCAGGCGTATTACAGGGGTATAACATGGACAAAGCATTAGTGGTTTATAGTTCCAAGATTATCATTTCTGCCGAAGCATCTCTTGCTCCTACTGAAGATCATTTTATTGTTTCTGCTGAAGTTCATTATTATAGCCGTTAGAGGGGTCTTAGTGTAACTTAATCCCTTATTTAATATGTCCCTTATTATAGGGTTAGAAACACTTGTGTGTGCAGTCTTTTCTCACACATTCTTTTCTTCTCTTTGATCATTTCACTGATATTGTCTTTTCATTGTATACATATGATTATTGTCTCATTGACATTAATCTAATCTTGTAACATTTTGGATACTATTGTAAACTTAATCTAAGCCGACTATTGTGGCTTAGGTTTTAATAAAGGTTCTATTGTTCATCTTGTGTTGCCTATACTTTCGTACATGGTATCAGAGCTTCAGGCTCATTGATTCTCTTCGACAACATATTGGTGGTTTGGGGTTATTGCTACTGGCGTAATCACTGGTTATTTTCTACTTACAATTAATCCTAGACTAAGTGAATCTAGGGTAATTGTGATTTGTTCTTCCGCTGCATATCTCTCTGTAAGTCTAAATCTTATCTCCTCTTCAAACATACAGTACTTAAGTCTTTGTGGGTGCAAACGGGTAGACTAACACCTTGATCGCCACCTTTGAGTGGTACGAATACCGCTCTGGTTTACCCTAGTCCATGAGCTTGGTGCTTGTTGTTTCTTATATTCATAGTCTTATTATTATCTTTATGCATCTTCTTGTCTTTAATATGGTTCTTTGGTGATAATCTTTGGTGGTGGTGGTTCCACTGAGAAGGCTTATCTTTTGGGGATGCTTTGTACTTACACCTAATAACACTAATGGGACTCCCATTATTTCTATCAAACTCACGAGGCCGAAAATTATAAAATATGGAATATGGCCATGACCTTTGCCTTAAGGAACCATAATAAGTTAGGGTTTATTGATGGTACTGCATAAGAGATGATTCGAACCCTAGTCTTGCTAATCAATGGGATACTTGTAACTCTGTTGTGGTTACTTGGATTCTTAATTCTCTTAGTCTGAGCTGTTTCTTTGGTGCTATATATGCTAAAGCGCTTATGAAATGTGGAATGATCTTAAAGATACCTATGACAAGGTTGATGGTTCACTATATTTAATCTGCATAAGAATATAAACTCTCTTAGTCAAAGTGGGTCCTCTCTAGCGACTACTATAACAATCTTAATTCCTTATGGAAACAATTTGATTGTATGATTAGCTTGCCTCCACACACTTGTGAGGTCGCAAAACATTTTGAAAAACACAATCAACTAATCAAGTTAATGCAATTTCTTATGGGTCTTGATGACTCCTATGTTCCCATCGAAGCAATATTTTAACCGAGATCCTCGCCTAATGTCAAAGCGCTTTCTCTGTTGTCTCGGAGAAGAATCTCACGGGAATGTTTCATCAGGGAATAGCTCGCTAAACCCAATACTACGACCTTTAATGCAAAACCTCGATGGAGGAAAATTTTTGATAACAAAAGAGGTTTTAACAACAAAGTTTCGGTTTTAACACAGTATGACTCTAATAGCAGAGGACCAAATATGAACCTAAAATGTACCAATTGCAAAAACACGGTCATCTTGTTGATAGGTGTTATGAAATAGTTGGATATCCTGCTTGGATATGTTAAGAGAAACTTTAATGGAAAACCTTTCGTGATAACAATGTCTCTGCTAAAACTAATTATGTCATGATAATAGTACTAGCAATTCTCTGTCTCCTTATCTAATGAGCGACTCTCAAGACTTATGAGTCTTCTCAATGACAACAATGTGTCATCTGCTAATGCCAACTTGGCGGTAAAAATTTTTCGGAACCTTCTTTAATGGCGGTGTCAAGTTTAATGTGAACTTCAACAAGTTTTTAACAACAACACTAAATCATTAACTGGAAACATCGGTCTTGGTTGGATTGTTGATTACGGTGCAAATCGACACATGATTGTATACGAAAATTTTTAATCAATGTTGTTAACATTTCAAATCTTGGCCTAACTGTTGGACATCCCAATGGTACTCGGGCTCTAATTACTAAAATTGGTGACTTAAAGGTCAATAATGACCTAACTCTTTTGATGTTCTTGTTGTTCACGAATACAATGTCGGTTTACTATCATTCATAAGATTGCTAGAGACAACAAAATGTTTGTTGGATTTAATGAATCTAAGCGCTATATCTGAGTTTACATCAAAAAGGATTGTGGGGATTGGTAAACAACACAATGGATTATATATTTTGATATAGATTCTACATGTAAGATTACCTCTAATAATTGCATATCATCATGTCATGTCTCTAGAAATCTCGGCATCAAAGACTTGGTCATCCTCCGACCAAGTCCTACACATACTTAGACCACTCTTAACTTTGATAGTTCATCTGAAGCGATCATCTCTGTGATACTTGTAATAAAGCCAAACAAACCGAGAGAACCATTTCCTCTAAGTGAACACAAATCCACTAAAATTGGTCAACTTGTTCACCTTGATGTTTGGGGACCATATAAAATCACTAGCGAGATGGTTACAAATATTTTTAACTATTGTTGATGACTATTCGAGGCGGTGTGGGTTTATATGCTAAGGGAAGGATGATGTTTATGTTTCCATTGTTAACTTCACTCATATGCTATCAAATCAATTTGAACACAATGTCAAAATATTTAGAAGTGACAATGGGACGAATTTGTCAATAATAAACTCCAACAATTACATCATGAAAAGGAATTCTACATCAAACTTCTTGTGTCTATACACCTCAACAAAATGGAATTGCGAGAAAGGAAACATAGGCATCTCCTTAATGTTGCTAGATCCCTCATGTTTCGAGGGAATTACCTCTAAATCTTTGGCACGAATGTGTTCTAAGCTGCTGCATATGTCATAAGCAGGTTGCCTCTTGATTCTGTCTGCAAGTCCCCTTCTTCTATGTGTATGGGCATGATCCTTCACTCTCTCTCCTTAGAGTCTTTGGTGCTTATGCTATGCCACCATTCTCAACATCTCGACAAATTTGGTAGTAGGTCCGAAAAAGTGTTTTCATTGGTTACTCAAATGAGAAGAAAGGCTATAAACTCTTGAGCCTAGAAACAAAAAATATCTTTTACTCCGGAGATGTCAAATTTTATGAAAGCTGTTTTCCTTCAAAATGAAAAATACTTTGTCAAAACCTTTTGTTGAAACCTTTGTACCAAAGATTTAAATCACAAAATTTTTTGACTCACAAACAAGTCCCAATGATGAAGGAGAGTGACATCCTATGATGATAGCACGGTGGTAAGTCATCCTACTAGGATTGTCGAACCGGTTGCAACATCTATAGATGATAATACACACCACGAGGGCAACATATCACATGATTCACATCCTGCTGAGCGGTTTACGATCCTAGCGATACTACGCTGATTCTGCTGAACAAGAAAGAGGCTTGCCGACCCACGATGCTAGAAGGTCAACGAGTTTCTAAATTGCCAAGTAATCTTAATGACTTTATTATAGAAGGAAAAGTCAAATATGGGGTTGAAAAAGTTGTTAACTACTCAAATCTTAACAAAGACAATTCTTGCTTTGCTTCCGGTCTTAATAAAAGTATTGAACCTACTTGTTATGAAGCTATCCTTGATAGTAATTGGGTAGATGCTATGAATTACGAAATAGAAGCCTTAAATGAAAACCATGCTTGGGATATAAGCGATCTACCTCTAATAGAACTCCTATTGGCTACAAATGGATCTTTAAAATCAAATATAAAGCTAATGGTGAAGTTGATAGATACAAGGCTAGACTAGTTGTTAAAGGTTACAACCAAAGGGAAGGAATAGACTATGATGAAACTTTTCCCTGTTGTAAAATGTCTCTTGTTAGATGTCTTATTGCCTTAGTTGTAAAAACAAATGGCCTCTTTTTCAACTTGATGTTAACAATGCTTTCTTATATGGAGATCTTGATGAGGATATCTACATGACCATTCCCAAAGGGTTACGTAATGAGAACAATAAAAATAAAGTTTGCAAACTTGTTAAGTCTCTATACGGTCTAAAACAAGCTCCCGGAAAATGGAATGAAAAACTTGTCGGTGTTTTAAAGGAAAACAACTTTGTCCAATCTGTTAATGATCATTCTCTGTTCACCAAAGCAGAGAATGACAAGTTCATGCCCTTCAGTGTATGTGGATGATATTGTTCTTCTTGGAAGCTGTGTTGATGAGATAAACCTATTCAAGGAGTTTCTAAAATCAAAATTTCATATCAAAGACTTGGGAAATCTAAAATACTTTCTTGGCATTGAGGTTTTAAAAGCGGAAATGACATCTGTCTCTCCCAAAGAAAATCATCTTGAACTCCTCAAAGAATTTGGCCTACTTGGGTGCAAACACTGTGTCCACCCTATGGAACCCAACTCAGTGCTTCCATACATTCCCACCGATGATGACCCTTACTTGTCAACATCATTTGGTTATCGAAGCTTCTTGGGAAACTTATCTACCTCACCCATACAAGACACGACATTTCATACTCGGTTCATTGTCTTGCACAATATATGCATTCTCCTTGAAATCTCATCGGAATGTGCCCTCAACGTTCGAGGTATCTAAAAGGAGCTCCGGAAAGGTCTAAGGTACAATTTAGCAACTCGAAAATCATCTTGAAGGATATAGTGATCTTGATTGGGCGAAATGTAAGAAACCCGAAATCGATTCTGAGTTATTGTGTTTTCTTTAATGATGTTTAATCTCATGGAAAAGTAAAAACAAAACACTCTTTCAAAATCTTCCACGAGCGGTATAGATCTATGTCTCTGCTTTTGTGAAATCATTTGATTCGAAAATCCTAAAAGATCTAAAAGTTGATATCAACCTTCCTGTTAATCTTTTTGTGATAACAAATCGCTTTACAACTTCTTTGTCAACCACATTTTTCATGAAAGATCAAAACACTTTGAAATTGATGTTCACTTCATCGGGAAAAAATTGCTAGAGGTGTTATAAATGCAAAAGATTGGATCTTCAAATCAAGCTAGCGACATTCTTACAAAGAACCTCCACATCTATCGGCATAAATTTTGTGTGAAAAATTGATATTGTTTGATATGTTTGCCAATCGAGTTAAGGGGAATGTTAAATTTTGGGGTAATAATCATGTGGCAAACATGTCACTTTATCAATTGCTAATGGCTTTCAAGCTATGTTCTTTGCAGGCGTATTACAGGGGTATAACATGGACAAAGCATTAGTGGTTTATAGTTCCAAGATTATCATTTCTGCCGAAGCATCTCTTGCTCCTACTGAAGATCATTTTATTGTTTCTGCTGAAGTTCATTATTATAGCCGTTAGAGGGGTCTTAGTGTAACTTAATCCCTTATTTAATATGTCCCTTATTCTAGGGTTAGAAACACTTGTGTGTGCAGTCTTTTCTCACACATTCTTTTCTTCTCTTTGATCATTTCACTGATCTTGTCTTTTCATTGTATACATATGATTATTGTCTCATTGACATTAATCTAATCTTGTAACATTTTGGATACTATTGTAAACTTAATCTAAGCCGACTATTGTGGCTTAGGTTTGAATAAAGGTTCTATTGTTCATCTTGTGTTGCCTATACTTTCGTACAGACATGGTATTGCTCTTGTCTATTGAGTTACTTGATAGATGATATAGCGATGCTCTTCCCTGTTTAGCTATAATTCCAAAGAAATAAAAAACTGTTGGAAAATTTAGTGCACTTGTGGGATTAGTTCACACCTTGTAATGAGTTAGGAGGTACGGAGTGTACACCCATAAGGTCCCTGAACACCCTGAATCTAATAGTGTTTTGTATTGATAGCGCTCAGTTTCCACTAATAAGCAGTGTTTTCACTGAAGCGGTGTTTCATTGCGGTGCTATGAAATCTTGATGCAAGTATTGCTTGTAAGGGCTTTGACCTATTCAAGTGGCGATTACAAGCGCATAATGACCACGTTTAATTGGTCATGTAACCACTAACGACTATAATGGGGATAATTATGAGGCTATTAATGGGCGATTAATACTCATAATTCTATTTGACTAGCTAAAAGTATTTTCCTATAAAATGTGAGCTTATGAAACATAAGCGAAAACTACATAAACCGTCGCCTACATATAGCGAAACAAACACCCCCTAAGATAAATTTAAGGGCTTACGAGCTTACGAGCTTATGTGGTGAGATTATATAAATTTATCATGACATGATAAGCTTATATGAGCCACAAAATCTCAAAATAAGCCACAAAAAGTGAGCTTACGAAACATAAGCCGAAAACCACATAAGCCATAAGCCCGCTATATAAGCCAAAACAAACACCCCCTTAAACAAACACCCCTTGAAATAAATATAACACTAAGTTATAGTTTCACAACCTAAGCTAAAAATACACCAACAAATTATAAAAACTTAATAAAGCACTAAACTTTTTTATAAAAAATACAAAAAGCAACAAAATTTTAACTAAATACAACAAAACCAATGAAAATTTATATAAAAAAAAGATATAAGACATTAGGGTTTTGCTTTTTTTCTTCAGTGATGTCATGTTTTTTCTTATCGGTTTGGATTTCTTATTTGCGATGGGCTTTGTTGACGACACTGTGTGACTTGAGATTTATCCATCTTGGGTTTACTTTACTTAACCAACTGTGTGTTTTTAGTGTGTGTGTGTTGTGGGTGGGTGGTGCGGTGGTTTATGGTGATGGTGGCGGAGGTGCGGCTTGGGTGAAGTGATGGGTTTGAGGGTTTATGGTTTTTTGTTTTGGGTTAAAAACTTAAAGTGGAGATGGGTTGGATTTGGGTCCTTTTGGTGTTTGTGGTTTGTGGAAATGGTCCATTCAGTATTTTGAGTTTGTCATTTACCAACTTTTATTGTACGGGCATGTTTGGTTAGCATAAATGGGAATGAGACTATGATTTTCAAAGTCATAGTCGGTGTTTGTTTTGTGGGCCCGGTAATGAAATGGTTATATCATAGTCATAGATTCATTACACACCAATTTGGTGTCTAGAAATCCATTCCCGAGGGCCCCTCTTTTTTTCACTACAAAATTCAAATATATATACACTTTTTTATACTATATTTTATCAACCAAACATAAACAATCATAATGATACATTTTTTCATACCTACTGTCATTCCACATCATTTCAAATCCGATATCCATTGTCATTCCTAGCAACAAACCAAACGAGCCAAGATTTTTTATTTTTTCTCAACATCAATTTATTACTACCAAATAGTCTGTGTTAGACCCTAGAAATTTGTGTTACAAAAAATAATCAGCGCGCAAAATTTGTTTGTGCATCCTTTAATTTGTGCGTTGTATTTATAAATCATGCATGTACTCATTTTTTATTGTCTAAAGAATAAGATTATGACACATGAAAGTGCGAGCAAAACTATTTACTCACCCTCCCATTTGCAATATATTTAATTAGCAAGATAGCTTATTGGGTTGATGTCCGTGCAAGCAAAACAAGTTTGCTCATCATCCTATTTGCGCACTCTAATTATTTAAAAGATGACCTTAAGTGTTGACATGTGGAACAAGCAAACTTGTTTGCTCTTTCCCATTTGCGTTATAACACCCCAAAATTTGCAAGTATGATTAGAAATAAATTGTATTGATTTTAGAGTATTATAAAAGTCCTTTTTGTTAGTTTTTAGTAGAAATAAGTACCTGTCACGCAAAGAGATAACAAAAAAATACTAATGATGCAAACTATTTAATGACATGGACTAATAGTGTCAAGTACATATTTTGGACAGAATTACCAAATTTCTCTTATGACTTAATAATACCTTTTAGTTCAGAAATCTTCCCCATTATACACGTATACTACCATGTGAAAAAGACGAGAAATGACTAAGGTACCGTTATCATGAAGAAATCACTCTAATAGTGATATAGGATGGATTTGATGATGAGTATGCTAAATTCAAGGTGTTACAAGTCCTCATAACATATTTCCAATCAAGGTAAGTATTTAACTTAAGTAGGAATCTCATGTTTATGTTAAGAATTATATGGGTTTTGATGAATAAGTATGTTAGTAGTAATTTTAGACATATTCATGATGTTATAAACTTATAATCATGTTTAAAGATCATATATAAAGTTGGAATGATTTTTGGATTATGGTTAGTTAAGTTTATGAAATTATGAAGTTAATGACTAGAAACTGTTGATACAAAATTTGGGCGTTCCTTGTTTGGACTCGGTTCCCGTATCAATTGGATCTTGATGCTTGAGACCTGCGCTAAGTAAGCAGAAAACACCGTTAGGCTTATCGTGGGATTGTCTCCCACGATTATCCTCGGCGTGAGTAAGTGTCGGTTTTAGGGTTTTAGTTGAGAGTTAGGGTTGTAGATCGTACCTTTAATGAGGGTTGGGATTCCTTTATATACACACGAAACCCTTATTAGTTTCGTGTTCCCCAAACTTCGGCGTATCCGCCTAAGTCGGTTATTAAACACTTATCTCCCAAGATAAGAGATATCCGATATCATAGCTATAAATAACTTTGGGTTTGGGCCTGCTGAGCCCAAACCGTTATCGAGTTAACCAGTCGTCTTGGGCTTGCTAATGTGATCATTGGTCGGGTTCGTGACCGAATCTGGACTATACTTCATCATGTCCCCAGTCTAGTATCTTGCGAGGACAATCTGCGGATGCTAGACTAATATTTGTAGCCCATAAATTCTTCGAAGCGTAGCAAAGAAGCTAACAAGGTTTCCCGTCTTGAAGAATACACGGTGAATCTAGGCAAAATATCTCAAATGCCTACCTCGTAGAACGTGGGAAAGTAACTGAAAATGTGTCATGTCAATATATCCTATCCACACATTTAGAGGTAGTGGGATCCACGTTTCGATCATCGTGTGGATGTAAAAAACCTATATAAACCCTCGCCTCCCTTTTACTGTGTTTATCACAGTAAAAGAAAACATTTCCACCATTGTTGAAAAAACTCAAACTGCAACCCAGAAACCCTTAATATTCCAAAGGTAACCGCGCGTGCGTCTTTAAAAAGCGTATCATGGTCCGTGGTTTGGTGATTTTACCTCCGACATGACCGAGGGCGAACTTCGAGTTCACCTCGGTTATTATATCCCAATGGCGCCGCATCGGTAGTTCCGGATGCACGAGGCATCGATAGCTAATTTCCGAAGGAAAGTAGGGGTATCTGGCGCGTTTTTGATTTGCGAATCAGCGTGTGCCCATATCTATTTTGTGCGATGTATTAAATTACTATCGCTGCACATATCGCGGTTACCTTTGTATAGGTGCGGCAAAATAACAAACTTCGAGGTTAATTGCCGTTTATTGGCGATTAACCCACTATCTACCTCTTCCGCGCGTTTTACCACGGCGTGGTCAAGCGGGTGGGTTTCGTTGCTAAGCGCGGGGGCTGCAATGTTACAGCGATAAACTAGGCGCTTAGGGCGGAGGAAAACTTTTACGGGTCGATGAAGCGTTGTTCCCTTGGCGTTTAGCCTTTCACACCCGAGTTCGCTACCAAAGGATGGCGCCCCTCCACGGATCATCGGTAGCCGATGATGCGAATCGATAACATGTCGTATTCCCATCAATTCTATCCCGAGGAATTTTTGGTGCGTGGGCATCGATCGCAATTATTTTGGTAGGCGATGAGGTGCCAATCTTCTTAGATGCGGATGGCCAGGGTGGGTGCTCGTCCTTTCGCATTCCTTCATTTGCTTTATTAATGTGAGCCTTTCTTTTCATCTTTGTACTTCTTCTTACTTGTTTGTTGTTTGTTTTTTGTTGTGCAGAGATGGATCTATTAAGAGTTGTACAGTTGGCGAAGCCGCGCCAGGTTACTATAGGGGCGCGCCCGTTGAGAGACGGGGAAGAGCCCATTCTGGAAGCTACAGCGGGGCGTACCCTAGAAATGGAGTTGGGAGAGACGGGGGGTAGTTCTTCCGTCGCGCTGGAGGCGACCCCTCTACAAAGAGTGCCTAGCCCCAGGGTACCTTCCCCATTAGTGGAGCCGTCACACGTAGATGTGGCGGAAAGCATGGAAGAGGAGGAGCTGGTGTTGGCTGCTGCGCACCAAGCTACGTTGGTTGCGCAGCTAAAGGCAAGGTATTCTGGAGAAAGTAGCCATAACGCGCAAAAGGACCAACAGATTGCGTTGTTGGAGGCACGTTTGGCCAGTGCCCAGGTTGAAGCAGAGGCAATGAGTTCGTATGCCCAAAAACTTGCTGAAGAAAAGATGTCACTGCTGAGCCAAATAAGTCAGGAGCGTACTGCATCAGCGGATTACAAGGCTTCATGTCTCTGGGTGTTGAAATATTTGGAAAAGGGGAAGGAAGAATTGTTCTCTCAGTTAGGGGATTTTGGTGCAACTGTGGGAAGCTCGCTGGAAGAGCAGGAGATAAAGTTGCGCAAGCTCAGCATTGAGTATGATGAGGAGCTGTATCCCCAGCTTGTGTCAACGATTTCTGAGTGCAGGTGGCTTATCAGCCACGGTCTGCGCCTTGCTGCCCTCAGTACCCTAGAATCTCGAGGGGTAGTAGTTGCATTTGGAGGGGTTGTGCAGTGCGCGCTGGCGCGTGGAAAGGCGGAAGCTATAGAAGAGCTACATGAGGGTGGCCTCTTGAAAGTGCCTGTCGCACATGTGCCTGGTTATAACGAACATGCCTATGATGATCTAGTTGTTGCAATGGAGAAGATGAAGCTGTTGGAGCTTCCTCTGATTGCGGAGTTGGAGCGCGACCAGGATTATCCCATAGGTATGATTATGGAGGGATTGACCTTAGCCGCCACCGTCTTGATAATCTGAGAGACGCTGCGACTACTTTTGAAGCCCGATGAGTCACATTGCGGTGCCAATTTTGCTCGCCCGCGACATCTTGAACCCTTCGCCTTTGGAAAGGAAGTCCCTTTGAAGGAATCCTTGGAAGCTCATGCTACGAGACTTGCCAAGAAGAAAGGTGTTAAAGGAAAGGCCATTTTGTGTGGTATTGGCGCAGCGCATCTTCCTAGGTCTGACGGGGTACCTGTTAGTGTTGCCACGGTATCCCGCCAAGACTCTGATTTGTTAAAGAAGCTAAAGGAGGCTGGGGACGCTGCAAGCCATGTGGAGGGCTCATCTCTTAGGCGTTGTAATAGCATGTAGGTTATATCTTCGTTGTAAATATCATTTTGTAAGAACTCATGGTCCTTAATGAAATATTCCTTTTGTTGAATGTTTGTACTTAGTTATCCGTCTTTGAATAAAAATCTACTTGTTGTCTAAGACTCAAACTGTTACACAAGCGCGAATAATATGTGCAGTTCATAATCATGTATGACCGATCATACTTACAATATAATGTCTAAGTATTTTTAACATAATCGTGTATGGTGTGATATGCAGCGTACTGTAAATATCATAGTAAGGAGCCAAGAGTCTTGATTCTTAGTTTTGTTAAACGCGCATAGTATGCATTGTTGCGCATCCGTCGTGGAACGTGCATTGAACTTATTCCAACGTCTTGAAAATAAGGTGTTTAACAAGGATGCATGATCCAATGTTGATGGGTTTGCAACCCTCTTACTCAACGAGTTATTTAGTAGGTTTACTCATCCTTTACACCATCGTGGGTTGTAGTAAGTGCATGCACGCCATGTAGGCAAAAGATAATATAGCAACAATGTTGAGACATAAACATTATGTAAATAATAAAATGAAATGTGGTCTAGGAAAAACAGAATGTAAATATACGAATATTTATTTAGCACTATACTAAAGTGCGGGAGTGTCCGTGCGCTGGGCCGTAGCCGTTCCTAGAGATAGCATCGTTTGAGATTACAGATGTTCCATGTGCGTGGTAGCTCACGGCCATCCATGTCACGCAGCTTGTACACGCCTTTTCCTAATGCTTCAAGGACCTCATAAGGTCCTTCCCACTTCGGTCCAAGTTTACACCTATCTTCGCATGGCTCGCATCATTGGCGCGATATCTGATCGCACAGTGCGAATGAAACCTTCGCGCTTTAGCATCATAGTATCCCTTCATTTTGACTTAGCTCTTGCTTCACATATAGTAGCTGCGCTCTTTCTTCCAACAGTCCAAGTCGATCTGTTGTTCATCGTCATTGGTTGTAACATTAACCGGCGGTCGAATAGTTGGCATCCCAATTTTCTTTGGTATGACGACTTCGTCCTATGGAAAAGGGAAAGGAGTGTCTCCGTGCTAATTTTGATTGAAGTGCGGTGCACCCACAAAACATGCTATAATTCCTCCACCCACCTCCCTTTGTGTTTGTTTAAGCGTGCTTTAATTCCTTCACCTAGACTACGGTTTGCACGCTCGACCAAACCATTGGTTTGTGGGTGTTTAACTGACACGAAGTGTTGTACAATATTCAGCTTTTCGCACCATTCCTTGAAAGGGTTTTCACAGAATTGTTTTCCGTTGTGCGAAATGATTTCCCAGGCAATCGAAGCGGCATACAATATTTTCCCAAACAAACCATTTTACACGATTTCTGTGATTGTCACGGCGCCTTTGCTTCAATCCACTTGGTGAAATAGTCTATAGCTACTATGAGGAACTTCAATCCTCCTGCTTTGCGGGGAGGGACTGCAATGTCGATACCCATTTATAGAATGGCCATGGCGGCGTAATAGGTGTTAGCTCTGTTGTAGTTGGCGTGGAATAGGTGCATGAACTTGGCGGTCTTATTAAGTCCAGCATCCGGTGCATTGTAGGCGGTAGTATCACGTCCGGTAAAGCGCGCCACCACGACCGTGGTTACGAGTGCATACTACATGAACCGGCGTGGATTTCTCGAATCGTGTCGATTTAAGGGGTCCCGCGCCGAACCCATGGTTGTAGAAATGAACGCCGATATAGTACACCATCCAGTTCAAACCTCTGCGATGTCGCGTCGTGCTCGTCGGGCTTCTTACGCTCTTGAGGCATCGCCCTGCTTATAAACTTCGATGATTGGGGTCATCCATGTAGGACCTTGTTCCTCTATCACCGTGGATATCTCCATCTCCCGGATGGACTTGCTCTTCGAGTTTCCACCATACTTGTTTTGACGGTGTGCAAAGCTTGTGGATGCAATCTTGCTCGGTAGCATCCGCCTTCTGCATTTTCCCATCCGGGAACTTGTTTTATGGTAAACTGTCAAAGCCATGGATTAGGGACTTGGTTTTGTCGAGATATTGGATCACGTTTTCCTCTTTGTAACATACTCGCCCAACACGTGGTTGGCCACTAGGGATTCCACTTGCTTCGAGTTCGTATGCCCATTCGGTGCCGCAATCGTAATCCGGTGATCGGGGCTTCTTATTACGCCGTTGTTTGTGGTTGTGAATTGAAGCGCATTGCGTAAGTGAATTCCATTCATACGGACTTGTGAGGATAAGGCATGCGCTGACCGCCTCTCGCATGAAGATCCGTCCGTGAACAAGATCCATGGTTCTTGTAGTTCCACCTTGCTTTGTGAAGGTGCGTCATCGATGTCCGGTTTCTCGATGATGAAGTGCGCGTATCGCCCATAACCACGATCGTGGTGCGCAGGAAATGTTATGCTCACTAGCAATGCACTCCACTTACGTAGGCGTCCCAATGCGTCGGGGTTTGGAGATAATTTGCTTGATAGGTCGTTATGTAATCACCGCTATTGGGTGCGCTGGAAATACTGCGTGGCCGTTTGGCGAATACTAATGCTAGGACCAACTTTTCCATTCGTTGTAGTTAATCTCCGTTTTCTTGAGTTCTTTGCTTACAAAGTACAACGGTGTTTATCTTGAATTCACAATACATTAGTAGCACATGTTGGTACGCTCCAGTTCTTGAAAAATACATAATTAATTCTTCCCACAGGCGCGTAACTAGCATGGGAGTCTTGCTAAATCTTTGTTAAGTTGTATTAAAACTTCTTCGCTTCGTAGTCGGTGAAGTCTCCCTTTTTGTACACTTCTTGAGTGTTTTGAAGAGGGAGTGACTTGTCCGTGATTTGGACAAGAATCTATTCAAACCGGCCGGTTTTCCGTTTAGAATTGGACTTCTTTCAGCGTGCGTGGTGAAGGAAGTTGGATGGCGACCGTTTTTTTCGGACACGGTTTGATGCCATCGAGCTCTATCGGATATCAGGAACATGCATACAGCAGCACCAAAGTGCATTTCTTAGGATTTAGCTTCATGTTGATCTTTTTTAGTTTCTTAAATGTTTCCTCGATGTCGCGCGCAATTCATCTTCCGTATGGATTTTTATTACAAGGTCGTCAACATAAACCTCGAGGTTGCGGCCCACCTGTCTTTCAAATGCGTTATCAACCAATCGCTGGTAGGTGGCACCTGCGTTCTTTAGGCCAAAGGGCATCTTAGTATAACAATAGACGCCTTGGCTTGTATGGAAAGACGTTTTTTCTTCATCTTCTTTAGCCATCTGAATTTGGTGGTATCCTTTGTATGCGTCTAGGAAGCATTTAAGTGGGTATCCGCACAAGGATTCTACCTTCGATCTATCTCCGGTTAGCGGGTGTGATCTTGTGAACATGCTTTGTTGAGATTTGTAAGTCCGCACATCCTCGACTACCATCGCTCTTCTTGACCATCACCTGGTTGGAAAGCCGGTCATGGTAGTAGACCTCTCGCATGATACTGCGTCCAAAATTTTGTGTACTTCTGTCAAATTGCTTGTGCAAGCTCTGGGGCCTGGGTATGCTTCTTCTGTCGTACTGGGGAGTATCCTTGTCGGATTCTCAACTTGTGCTCTGTGATTAAGCGTGGTACACCGGTCATGTGCTTTGGTTCCCATGCAAAAATATCCCGATTCTTTTGCAAGAGTGTGCACACATCTGCCCTGCCGTTATCAGATAGCGGTCCTCCGATCGATACTTCTTGCTCTGGGTAGTCGGGATGAATTGCGACCTTCAGGTTTGGTATTTTAGTTGCACTCTGTTCTGAAATGGGTGCCGTCTCACATGTAATCGTGTTACATTCTCCGAGTGGTATGGTGGTATTGTAGAGAGTAACAATGCCTCCTCCATTTGGGAACAAACATCCATGTGCTATAGGCGGCATGCTAGCATATAGGCGATATCCTGGTCTTCCAATAATGCCATTGTATGGCGAAGGGGATTTGATTACCATAAAGGTCATCCAGGGTGTCGTCGAGTGCTCCTTATTACCCATATTGACTAGCGGGCGTATTTGCCCCATGGGCCATATTTTTAAACTTGTGAAACCAGTCAATGACGTCGTGGCCGGGCTTAGTTAGATGCGTATCTCAGGTCGCATTCGCTTGAAACAATGTTCATACATTATATCCGGGCGCTCCTCCATCAACATACATGCGGTGGATATCGTGACCCCCTGCGTTGATTTCAATGGTGGCGGTTCCACCCGCTGCGTTATTCGCACCAAGGTGGGGAAAGATATTTCGCTTCCACGGGAAAAATTATGGCTGATCTTCTGCCTACTCATCCGCCGCCATGATTGTATCATGTATATGGTATCGACCTTATCCTTGGGTACTTCTTTCTTATTCCCGGTCTTTTGCTTATCCTTCCCTCGCGATGTTTTAACCAAATGGTCCAATCGCCTTCTTTTACTAGTTTATCAACGAGTTGGCGCGATTGGACACACTAGATTAGTGGTGTAGCCCTACATCCATGATAGTCGCAATATTAGTTCCTACGCGCCGCTCCTCACGGGGCGCGTTGGTGGGGTCTCGGTGGTTCGCGCCTTCGTTGCGAATATCTCCTTTGGGGTCTTGGTGAGCGGGGTATATTTGTCGTTATCCGTCCACTCCCTAGCAGCGGTAGTTCACATTGCGGTTGCTACTGCAGTACGTGGATTATCTCCTAGGTTGTTCCAGTGACCTATAGTTTGAGTAGCCTTTCTTGCTGTCTGCCGCGGCGGCTTCTCCTTGGATAAAGGACCTTGTCCGTTTCATAAGTTCATCAAAGTTTTGGGGAACCTTGTCATTCAATCTTTTGATGAGTTCTGGATTATTAATTCCGTTCATGAACCCCGAGATCTTTAATATTTCGGGGCATGCTTTGACATGTATGCATTCATCTTTGTAGCGCTCCACATAAGCGCTTGTAGATTCCCCCTGGCGTTGTTTTACCCTAGCAATTTCGAAAGGGTTTTTGGCGCACTTCTTCCTCTGAGTAAAGTTTAGGCGGCGCCTTCATGATTCTTCAAATCCATCAATGCTTCGCGTGGAAGCTTCTTGAACCGAGTTTGGCGTTTCCGACTAATGTGGAGTTGAACATGTGGCACCACATGGGTTGTGGCCAATTCTCGATGGTAGCGGTGATTCGAAAATTTTAGGTGATCATCCGGATCACTGTACCATCATAAGGTTTTCACATTGGTGGGCATCGCCTTTCTTATCCTTTGAAAAATCAGCGATGCGCGGTGAATGCATCCGCTTTTGCGGCGCGAGGAAGAACATATCTTCCTCCTCACGGTCGCGGTATCTTCCCTAGACTTCCGATGTCTGGTTTAGCTATCCTCGTTGTCGAGGAGTTATCGACGAGCTTTCCCTCTTTCGGCGCTTGCGCCGGTTGTCTCAGTCACGAGTTTGAAGGGCTTTCACTCGGGGAGTGCCGTCGTCCAGTCTATCATGGACCTGCGGCTACAAGCCTAGCATGGACATTGATGCAGCAGTTGGTCCTCGTGTTCTTCCGAGATCTTGTGGGTGTTGTCTCATCATCTTGATTCTCCTCCCGATCTGGTGAACACGGAGGTCGTGCTATCCTCCGCTTTTCATACATTGGCGTAGTGGAGATGTCTCATTCTCCAGGTCGAAGTTGAGTTGGGCGTGCAGGCTTCGTCCCGACCTCTTTTTTGCTTCCTCTTGCATGAGAGCAGCCAAGGTTTTGTAGTTTTGAGACACGAAATCACTTGGCGCTAGTTCTGGCGTGACTCATTCTAGAGCAAAGGTGTTTGTTTCTACCACTAGACCCTTGTTTCGGTCAGGTGCATCTGGTGCCTTTGTTCGGTCCGTTTCCAGCACCGATTGGAGGAGTGGCATAAAAGTCTGTGATGGATCTTCTGCGCCGATGGTGGTTGTAGTAGCACAGGTTGTCCCCGGCGTGGTTCCACCGTTGGGAAGACGGATCTGGGCTAACCCGGTTCTGAGTCGTGTTGGTTGTTCAATGACCTGCTTGAGGCGATCCGCTTTCTTTGCTCTTCCGCAGTAGGTTGCCGTCGATCGGCGGCTTATGTTTCGTGCTTTGTCATTCTAGTTCTTAGTTCTTAGTGATGGTCCCACGGATGGCGCCAACTTGTTGATACAAAGTTGGCGTTCCTTGTTTGGACTCCGGTTTCCGTATCAATTGGATCTTGATGCTTAAAACTGCAGCGCTAAGTAAGCAGAAAACACGTTAGGCTTATCGTGGGATTGTCTCCCACGATTATCCTCCGTGCGTGAGAGTAAATGTCGGTTTTAGGGTTTTAGTTGAGAGTTAGGGTTGTAGATCGTACCTTTAATGAAATTTGGGATTCCTTTATATACACACGAAACCCTTATTAGTTTCGTGTTCCCCAAACTTTGACGTATCCCGCCTAAGTCGGTTATTAAACACTTATCTCCCAAGATAAGAGATGTCCGATATCATAAGCTATAAATAACTTTGGGTTTGGGCCTTCGTGAGCCCGAGCAGTTATCGAATTAGCCAGTAGTAGTGGGCTTGCTAGTAGCGATCATTGGTCGGGTTCGTGACCGAATCTGGACTATAAATCATCGAACCCATTAGTAATTTATGCTTATGTTAAAGATAAGCTAGTTTATGGTTCAAGAAAAAGATGATGGGTAGTTGTATCTTTAAAATGAGGTGTTTGGTATGAGCTTGTAAAGTGCTTAAACTAGTAAGATTGCTATAGAATTGTTGTAAAATGGTCTTAACATGTTCGATAAGATGAGATATAAGTTTGGCAAAGAGTAGGATAGTTTATGATGGGTTTTGGGTCGTTTTGGACACGTTTGAAAAGTAGAACAGCTCACTGCGCAAAAATTTGTGTTGACTTTAAAGGGTCGTAGAGAATAGACCGTTATCGGATTGACTTGAGGTAAAAACCAAATTTTAGCCCTTTGAGTCTACTTTCTAATGCAATTTGTTTCAAGTTCTAATTCCAAGTTTAAGTAGGTCAAATATGAAAATCACAACAAACTGTCCAGAAAACACAGATTTTGCAATTTCACATAAGTTAGCGAAATAGCAGGTTTAGTTGACTATATAATGATATATTTATGTGTTTAGGTGATCTCAGAAGTCTAGGAATGTTCGAGGAATGCCTAAGCCAATCGAGGTAAGTAACAATTTAGTTTTAGTAATGTTACGTGATTACGTTTATTTGCATAAGTAATCGACTTGTCATGTATTAAAATTCAGTAGTTCATGACATACAAAGTTTCAGATAATTAGTGGTGTATGTCACGGGTTCTTTAGCCATGCACCATTGATTACGGTTAAGTATCGATCATTCCCATAGCATGAAATCACATACTCAAGCTTCATGATGTTAGACAAAAACAATCCAAGGAAAGGATGCTCATAAGAAGCATCGTTAGCCATGATATGGTGCACAAGAAATGCACCATTAGTTACTAAGCGTGCCTAAGTAGTGCATGATGTGGAACTCCCATAGTAGCATCCTTTGTGGGTGATATGTGCTTATCATAAAAGCACCCTATGTGGATGACTCGTGCACACTCATCACATCCTTGGTGGATGACCTCAGTCAGAAAAGAGCGTATAACAAGTTAGAGCCCTAAAAAGAGTACTCCTTGGCTAGGGAATTTCGACTTAGCAGAAAGTCGATATCGCATATACAGTTACCCAGTTTCAGTTATAGCTTAGATTTAGAACCGTGCTGATGCACCTATGTAGAAACCCATATTCTTACTTGTACAAAAAAGTAACATTCTAGTTTCATATACATAAATTATTCAGTTCCAGATACAAATTCGGATTAAGTCTCAAATTCAGTTTCCAGATACCAAACCGGTCGTAGTTTCAGACCTAATTATAAGTTGATCCAGTACAATTCAGCTATTAATCATAATCAGTATAGTTTAGCCACCACATCATGTAGCTCACGTTACAGATTCTGTCTCAGACCTGTTTACTCACTAAATCATAAGCACTTACCGTTCTCAGTTTTTATGTTTTCGCATGTTAGGTCATAAGGACATTGGGGCTTGTAGATTAAGAATATCACTTAAGAGATCGGTAATGCTTGGATATATAGGTGATGAGCATCTCAACCATTCTTTGTTATTCAGCTTGTTAATGCCCAAAACTTTATAATTATGTATCATATTTGTAACAATCAGGTTTTGATATGTACGTATATATATTTAGAACAAGTATTTGAAAATGAGTAAAAATAGGGGTGTTTGGGTTAACACCTGCACTCATAGTATTTTACGTTTACGCTTATGAAATACATGTACAATATTCATGTTTATGGTAATGAAATGGTATTTTAAGAGTTTACAAGTTTTTTCCAGAATCAGATTTCAGTTTATGCCGTTTTCGTATTACATGTCTATATGCCGTATAGGGCAGATCCTATACGGCGTATGATTGTATACGCCGTATAGGTTTCAGGCCTATACGGAGTATTCAATATGAAACAAAAATAAAAAATTACCGACGTTTCATGCGCGATTAGTGCATTTAATTTAAAATACAACGAGTGAAAGTTAGTTAAAAGTATAAAGTTTGAGAGGTATTGAAAAGGGTGCAGTAAATAAAGGGAAAAAAAAGTAAATGAGTAAAGTAAATGAATTCAACTACCCACTTTTTTTTTTTTTTTTTTCGGTCGGTCATCAAGCGAGCAAAATAAGAGGGTGAGCAAGCCTATTTGCACGCCAACTTTGATAATTTTTTGTAATTAACCACTAGGGTGACGCATGTTACAGAGCGCACAAATGAAGACAACGAGCAAACAGGTTTGGAAGTTGAGTAGATTTTGGTAATGAGAAGAAATAACGTCGATTTTGATTATTTGGTTTAATATGAGTAGACTTTATTAATTTTGTTTATTTTACAGCTTAATATTTAAGACTAACGATGAATGGATCTAAAAAAACTATTTCATATGACAAGTTCCATGCACTCATTATCTTTCACTAGCGGTTACAGCGGGTACCACAGTAAAGTTCTGATGAATTATGTATTTTAGTTTATTATGTTTTTTTTAAGGAAATTCTCTAAATGCCCCAGTTGCCCAACTTTATTACCCAAAAGCCCACTTTTTAACTTCAAAATGCCCATAGGCAACTCTCCCAAGTGAATATTTGGGCAACTCTATCAAATCGTGACATGTGTCCCATTTTTTGGGCAACCTTGTACTTTTCTAGTACAAGTGTCTTAAAGTTTCGAGTTAGGCAACTTTGACTTTTAATGTTAGGCAGTGACAATTTTTGTCTTTTAAAAAGTAATCTTTTTATTATTAAAAGTACACAAATATTAGACAGCTGGGTCCCACAAGGTTGTACTTTAGGCGGCTTATGATGTATTAAGTGTTGAATGTATAAAAAAATGGTATAAGTAGTTTAACCTTTATACATCCCTTTATACATTTATACATTTATACATTTATACTGAGATAAACTTCTCAACACACTTCTTATTTTAATCCACCACATACGCCACCACAGAGTTCCTCGACACAATCTTCCTCAACACAATTCGTGAGCGAACACAGTGTCCGATCACATTAGCGATACATCGGCACTACTTTGTCCGATCTAATGTCTATCGAGAAAAACTTTTAGGGCTAGGGTAAGTAATTTAACGTATTTTCATCTATTGATTTATGGTTTCTTAATTTATGTTTTCACTAGTTTAGGGTTTCGATAATTTATGGTTTCGCTAATTTAGGGTTAACTTTGGCGTAATTGTTCTTGTTTGATTTTGGGTTTCGATATTTTATAAACAATTGGCTAATACTTTGAAGAATGAAGTCGTTGAATAAAGTCGTGAATCGGCGAGACATAGGAAAGGGTGAAGCTATTTACGAACACGAAGTAGATGAACTTCAATTTGATAGTGCGGAGGATCAGTTTCACATGATGGTGAAATATCAATACAATTGGATGAAAATTTTAAGGTGAATATCTAGCATTAGAAAAAAAAGAAAGAACAAGATGAGCGACTATGAGGTGATTGAACAATTGAACAAGGAACAAGCATTTGTCGAGGGTTACGAAATGCTAAAGTTGGAATGGAGTAATGAAGAATGGGCACTATTAGATGTTCCATCAAGGTCGATGGTTCTTCTTTGCGACGGACAAATGCGAGAAGGAAAGTGTAATGTAGTACAATAGTAAGAATAACACTCGACTAGGGGCTCGAGGAGAATTTCATGATCTCGATTCTAAAAGCGTGGAATTTTGCAAAGCAAAGATTTAAAAAATGACGGACGAAGAGATTGAAAAAGCTGTATGAGCGTTAAGAATGAAGATGATTTCATTCTATGAATTACGATAAAGGCGATTGGATCAACAACGAACAAAAGCGGCGGTCGGGAAAATGTCGTTCTAAAGCAGAGAAATTGGATGAAGGGATGGAAAGGAAGAAGAATGGATTGCTATCTTAAGGTGGTGATATACAAAAGCCGATTAATTGTACACCACTAAGCGCGGTCAACGAGTTAATGATTTGAAAATAATCAGAGAATGGTAGAAGTGATTGAAATAACAAGAAGCGAGATGGATGCAGTAGATCGTAGATTTTGGAAGCTTTTTTCTCTCTATCAAAGAGGATTTGGAGCAGTTATGGAAAGTCATTGATTTTAGATATGGAAAGCATGGCCCATTGGAGGATTAGAAGGTTGGTGTGGAGATGGTGAAAACACATGTCAACCTAATCCATCGGCCAGGCAAACAATTTGAAGTAGTTGAATGGATGCTTTATGAGCATTCAAGAGTACATCTTTGTACAATCTACTAAGGATAAGTTTTCATGTTTATTGATAAAGCCTATCCATTGTCAGCTGTTGCCGGGAAAATGTTGGAGCAAAGCTTGATCCGCGAGAACCATATCAACAAATCGATGGTAGATCGATTCTATTGAAGATTGAAAGATTTGGTGTACAAGGTCCTTTGGCAATAAAACTCTCAGGAATGTTAAGTAGAATGGGTGGTGTATTGAAAGAATGTGTGGGGCGGTGGTGGGTCGAACCATGGATTCTTGTTGGAACCACGGTATGAAGAAACACGTTTATAATAGCTGTTGAAAGCACGGGTAGTTCGGATAAAACCACGGCTAGTATGAAGAAACCACGGCTAGTTCGAGATAAAACCCGTCTAGTTGAAAACATACCACGGCAAGTATGATCAAAACCACGTCTAGTTGAGATGATCTGACGGCTGGTTTAGAATAAACCACGGCTAGTAGAAGATTGGAAGATGGTTTAAATGTAATATCATAATTTATATGTGTCGGTTTTAGAACTTAAACAAGCAATAATAATATCAACTAATAATATTTACAAACATTGTCAAAACATTTTGGATATTCTGATTTATCATTCCATAGTTACTACAATTGATTATACATACGGAAAGAATGACCATTTCTTATGGCTAACATCTTTATGTCTGAATTATATACATCTGAAACAATGACCATTGCTTGTAATAAATATAGTCAATGATGACATACTCGATCTTGTATTTCCATAGGTACTCGAACATTCTTTCACGATGAAGCGAGGCATTTGCGGGATCGTGGACTCACAATGGCATGTTATGGGTCGGCTATATGGTTAATCTGAACCATATCCATTGATCGTATGACTGTTTGTTTGGGGCGTCAACACATTTTAAAGCTAATCCGATGGGCGTTGATATCTATGCCTTTTCTTTGCAAAGACTCCCGTTTCATCTAGTAATTTTGGCGTAATCTGAAATTTTGCGGGCATGGTATCCTTCCAGATCGTCATTTGTAAAGGTTGAAGCGAATCATACAATGTCAAAACACCGTCTTGATATGTTTCTCCTACCTTCCGATGCTTGTCGGGTTCGTTTATTGGAAATAGTACCTACATAATTTATGACATCGGCCTGCGCGCCCATTGAACATTTCGAACCTTCGTGATATGGAAGAAATAAATACCTTTTCAACATTAGACCATGGTACTACACCATTTGCCCGATAGGTTCGTACCAGTCATTAACTAGTTGAAATTTGTGAAGGGACCCACCATAGCCCGATCGGCATCGATGGTCGAAATGCCACGACAAATCTACCCGTATGTCGAGATCTTTGTTTACACAATTGGGCACATTATTAAAACATGTGGGAATCACAAAGAAACATTTATGGCGAGAATACTAACAAGCGATTTTATCGCGCCTCGTCCTCGACCATCCATCCTTGTTTGCGTGTGATCGCGGTCCCAATAGGAGATCGACAATAGTGTCTTCATTGCCCGTGGGAAAATAAACCTAGTACCATTATTCTCTTTCAAAATTTTTGAGCGGAACATAGCCGATTACCTTTTGGTTTTCTTCCGGTCCAGTTCTCGACAATTCTAAATTAAAAAATTAACTCTTTTAGATAATGTTTGTACAAACTAAGAGACATATAAGTTGACACGGTCGAAATACCTCCATGCAGGTTCGATGTATCATCAAAATGCGGGCGTTAGGAGGATGGGGTTCTGATGTCCGTCTTGAGCCTTCTCTTTGTAGTGGTGGTGGAGTAGTATAGGGTGGTGCAATATCTCCACAGCTTCCTCTTACGTTTAAGGGAGTTGAAAACTAATCGATATTGCGACCTTTAAAAATAAAGCGATTCATCTTTAACAAGCTTCTCGACTATCGAACAATTAAATAACTTCATGCTCATTTGTTATTCTCGGCATAAATTGGTTTAGTCATGACTAACCATGTGGTGTGTATTTTAAGGACAAGAACAACAAAGCATATTTGTTTGTTCGGGCCGCTATTATTTTCAAGAAAATCATACGAAAGTTGACTATGTATGTTTAACTATTTACATGTGACTTAACCTTTGTGTCTATTTAATAAGCGAAACCATGATCTTATTGTTCACCATATTTCCATCAAATATTTGCTCCTTTCCATTTCGGTTTCATAACAATATTTCGATAACATTAATTGATTTATGTCGAGTTCTAAAGGAGTTAGGTTTGAGAAAACCACGATGAAAGGGTGGTCGATAAAGGTAACAAGAGAGGTAATGTTTCACGAAATATATGAATTATATGGACGGATCTTGAACCAACTTACAGATTACGGTGAAGTGCTAGAAGACATAAGAAGAGATATCAGTATTGAAAAAAACAAGTTATAGAACCAGTTGGCGTTGGTAACAAGCATCATGAGGTTGGGGCAATCGCAGATGTTGGTCTAAGTGAAACTAATGTTGGAAGCAAATGGTGTCGTAAGACCTTAAGAATCAAGTCAACCATAAGTGAAAATAGTTTGCATGTTTCCTATGTTGTAAAAGTGATGTATTAATGAAAAAGATAAATTAATATTTTAATAATTATATCAAGCTGTACCACATTGTAAAAGATAAGATTCTTCTTACCTGCGGTAAAAAGCGATTTTATTCTAAGTGAAGTCTGACAATGTAAAAGATAAGATTCTTATTCTTGCTACATATCCTACTACATAATATTTTCCTACTACACTCTCTTATTATCCACAGACTGACTTTTCTTCTCTCTTATTCTCATTTCGAGAACAATGGCGACACCAAATGGAAACTTTCAAAATGATGAAGAAACGAGTTTGTCTTAAACAACGATTTGCTTTTTGTAGGTGTTAGATGCTTTTGGTGAAGAACCAATGTCGAATATGGTTCATATAGGCAAGTGAGTGTGGATGAGACAAATATCCTTACTTGGGCTGCGTCATGAGACTTCTCTTGGGATGAGATTTATGGAGTTGACGAGGAAGAGGAGGAAGAATATGAAGATGGGAAGATCTAGAGAATGAGGAGGAGGGTGGCCGAGTGAGTGCGGCAGGTCGGATAGTGCGACAAAATGAGGTAGAGGAAGAGTTTCAAAGTGAGGTGATCACGACAAGGCGGGTGGTGCACAAGCGGGGAAGATGATAACAACAGTCGAGCAACATGTGAATAATCCTACATTATTTGAAGATATTTATAATTTGGAAAATAGGATTACTAGTCTTGAAATCTTGTTTCAACGACTCAAAGCAATTAAGAAAAGCAAGGGAGAGGCTCGGAACTAAAATGTAGATTATGATGATGGTCGTTTATGTATTTAGTATCATATTTGTTATTTAGGTGTCAGCTTGTTTTAATGTATGTTTATGTGCTATCTATGCAAATGTATTAATGTATATAGTAATCAAATGGCGAGGGACTTGTTTGTTGGTAAGATAATTAAATGTACCTTGACAACATCACGCCCATCCTAATCATCAATATATAACTGACCGGGTTGTGTATACCGCTTCCATACCGTTTCCTCATCCATATCGATGTGTCTAATTGTGAGCAACTTGTGACGGGATCATAACGTTGTCTACGGTAAAGCCCACTGCTGCACCGGGTCTAACAATGTAGCGAACAAACCATTCCACCAAAGAGGTGGCATGAACAACAATTTCTTTACCGCCGCCTTTGTCATTATCTTTCCGCACCATTTACATCCATCGATTCCTAGATAAAGGGTATGTGGGTTTGATTTTGAAATGAGAAAAAATAAAGAAGGGAAAAAATAACAATATATATATATCGTCGTCAGCGGGGAGTTGGATCAAACCCGTCATAAGCAATGTAATAGAACTCGTCATTCAAATTTGGTAGGCGGCAAAATCAAATTTGTTATCACTGCATTATCTTGTTGGAATGATGAGCATCGTCAAGACCTCATAATGACTTTCATAAGTTGGGACATAGGCGACTCATCGGATCGGCATACAGCGACACGCTTGTCGCCGGATCTCACTCGGTAGGGTGTGTTCATCGGTGGTAGCGGTTTGTTGCCATCAGCGGTATCCGCTGTAAAAGTTAACTTACTTGGCAATCAAAGACACCATTTTGATGGAATGAAGTAACAAAAATTCAAATAACGGTTTTACCTTAATCTATGAACATCATCTTGACTTTATTCCTAAAGCATCCTCGATTACCTGATTCTCTTTTATGCTGTTGTGTAACTCACATAATTGTGATACACCAACCTCTGGCGTGTACATAGTACCAACCCGGGACTTAAAGGTTTAAGCTCGACGAAGTCATCTTTATCTAAGAATGTGTGATTCGCTTTATGCATTGATCCATCTGCAACCTCGACATTACTGCTACAACATCTTGACTACAGGCTCGTTTCGTATTCAACATTTCACCAAGCCCATCGACAATCTCTTCTTAGACTTTGTCATTGACACTGAGCGTTTGACCTTCTGCAACTACTTCATCGGCGTCGCGAAGGGACATTTAAATCGGCTTCAATTCCGCGCGTACATCGGACGGCCATACGCCTCTTCTTCCACCATCGGTTGGTCGACCGACTCTTCTTCCGACAAGTTGGGAATCTGGTTGGCGGATGTACTCCATCTGCGAATGTACCGCGAGACGACTCGTTTCGGCATTTGTCGGTACAATCTTACATAGTGATGCAGCTGAATAACAAAGGAGATAAGCTTATATATAAATGGAATAAAAACATACAACAGTTAACTAATTTTGAGTTTTATACGGATCAAATAAAATTGTATAATGTTTTTTCAAAGTTTTTTACTTTGGACCAAAGCTAGACAACGTGGGATCTTCTGCGGGTCTTTGGTCCAGGCTGGGGCTGTTTGGAATGTCTCCATAATCCAATCTGGCAATACATTGAATTAAGGATTCTTGTTTGTGATTATAGTGGTTAGGATACCGGTGGTATATGTAATAACGTAGGAGGATATAATGGGGGATACAATTACATAACGTGTTGTTGCGGTGGGTTCTTGAACTAGCGATGGATGAAGACACATTGTGGGTGGTTTCAACCAGCTGTTTACAAATGAGTTCTATGTGTTTATCTCGCGAAACATCAACCATAACATCAAATCTACTGAAACACTTTGCGACTACAGGAAAATGCCTAGGAACGAATGGCTAATGAACAATGCCAACATTATTAAGATTAACCATCGAGAATATATACAAGCACAAATAATGTATATTACAAGTAAATATAACACACCGTATAAATCCATACCTGTATGTTTGTTCTTTTTGGATCTTTTGAAGCGGGCTTCTTTGATTACGCCTCAAGATGCCTAGGAACAACATTCACTTAGTTCTTTTATCGGATGAGCCCGTGTATTATTGTGGATACTCATTCCGTACATAAAAATCCTCAACATTCCTTAGCAAATGGTTGAGAACATTAAACCTTCCTGGCCGATAAAGACAAATGTTGCGATCACCAATAGCAACCTACATGCATCTTCATCGGATAACAATTCCGCTTTCATAGGCTTTAGCATGAGGTCATCGCCCTTAACTTTTTGTTCTTAGTTTTCTTTTTATCGGAAACAACCGATCAAAAGGACTATATGTTAAACCATAACAACATGGCGTGGTCGCTTTCACTATTATCTGCGGTCTAGCGAAACGGTTAGAAGACTAAATTGTTCGCGGCGAAATCAAAAACATTATCACCTAGTACAAAGTTAAGGTGGAACAACAATCGATAACTTTAGACACCTCAGTTGCATTTTGATATAAATAATGGTATAAGTGGTTGTCGGGGCTTTAGGAAAATCTAACGAAGGGCGAGCAGGTTTCTCTAAACAATTTGGTTCTATTAACATTGATGCACCTTTAAGTACCAATATGTTCTAATCTAGATCGTAGTTAGCTTTGCATCAACATGTTCGTGGTTGGATTCTTGAGATGTTGAAGAAGCTGCGATTGAGTGTAGGAATATCGTCGGATTACTTTGAATGTCGAATATCGTCGTATGGAAGAAGAACTATTCGGGGTAGGATTAGGGCGTTGGATTATTGATTTTGAGAGGTTCTGTTTCCCAATGCGGATGATTTTTCGACTTTGAGAGGAAGGTGTGTGTGGGGTAAGCAGAGTGTGTGTTTGGGATGATTTGGGTATTTTGTGTTTTGTATTTAGGTGTATTAGGATAATAAATAATTTTTTGAGGTATGTAATTTGGTTTATTAAAGGTGTATTGTATGGTATAAGTGGTATTTATAGAGTTTTGCAGAAATACGTATGTGTGGGCCGAGTTGCTTGTTTATTTTTAAAATGGTTTTATAGATAGTTCTTACGAAAATACATGTTTGTGGGGACGAGTTCTTTTATTTGTATTTATAAAGTTAAAAAATAACTTTTAATTTTAACAAAGGCAAAAATTGTCGGTTCTTGATCTGATATGTCGAAGTTGCTTGCGACAGACAGCTTATTGCCTGTTTATGTAAGAGAAACCACGGCTAGTGTACTAGAAACCACGGCTGGTTCACAAGAAACCACGGCTAGTTCACGAGAAACCACGGCTAGTTCACAAGAAACCACGGCTACTTTAGTAGAAACCACGGCTAGTTTAACGAAACCACGCAACTAGTTCTTGTGAGGTACTTCAATCAACAATACTTAAAATGCACACCTTTGTTATGGTAACCACAATTAAACCAAACAACATTGAACACAATGAAAACACACACCAAAGAACACATATTTGGTGATTACGGGGTCTTTATGCGCATGTTTCTTTCACGGGTTATTAAACCACCGATTATATTTGCTATTACTAGTTTTGCGGTCATAGCCTTACCACATAAGTTTTGATTAAGATCGCATGACACGGACCACTAAGATTAACATAAAGATAAATTTTCATGAAACATAGGATTACATGACAACTACCTAAGTTACAAACACTCGTGTTAGGCATCACGAGCCCTTGACACTTTTATTGGAAAACACACTAGCCAACAACGACATACACCATTGCATCATCGTCCCTACCATGGCAACAAACCCTTAATCTTATCGTGAAAGGTCAATATCCACCCCTTAGTTCGAACTCGCTAGCGAACCTTGACTCCATCGGTTTGATGTAATCTTTCCTTTGAAGTTCATTTGAAAACTACGCCATTTTCTTAGGTAGAAAGCGTGTGCTTGCGGTCTGCAACTCTTCCACAAATTCACCCTTTCACGATTCATCGGATCCACCTTCATGCAAACCACATTAATATCCGCCGCTTGTTGCCAATACTAAACCGATGCCCTCGGCGGTACAAGATGAACATATCCTCCCATTGATAAGAATTTGGCGCTCACGTAACTCATTCAACCTAAATTGTCACCGCCATGGCTTATTTTTTACTTTGATCCAAATATTAACCAAAACTTGAATCATGAATAGATGTATATGCATGCTTAAATAGCATAATCAATGACAAAAGATCCAAAAATAATCACATGCAAAGACTTAATGAAAGGCGGGAATTAACCAAGGTAGAAAACAAATAAACAAGCATATTTCGGTTTGACCAACTTTATGAGGTCACGATCATCATTTGTTTTATCTTAGTTTTAAACAACCATAATCAATGAAGCTGTTTTGAGTCACTATTATAGTCAAAAATCGACTCTGTCGACTTTAGCACAAATAATTGAGATGTTCTATTGTAATTCAGCTTTACCATAAAAAATATGAAACTGGTAGTTGGCTAATATGAAAAGTAGTAGGTGGTTTTGCCCTGGTCTTTTGCATTGACTAACCTTTCACAATTATTTACCATGATAAAATACAAATACTTGGTTAATACAAACACAACGGTTTATTCATGACAAAATACAAATACTTGTTTAAAACTACACAACCATGTGCAGTAGTGTCTAACTTTAAGCCTACAATTTCATTAGCTAAATAATGAGAACATTGTACTAGTAATTATCCATGTTATTGAAATCATCCAAGTGATATGTATTTGATGATTCGGGGGTGAGTTTAGGTTTATGCGAAATTATCTACGTAACCCTCGACCGGCTGTTACTTGCTTCACCCATTAACGTCGGCATCCCATCAAGGTAAATTCTCCCATTTTGAAAATACTCAATCGTCAAAACTTGCGATTGTGGGTCATCTTTCAAATGAAAATGAGTACTGACGTCGTTTACCGTTCCTTGTTCGGTGCCATATCTTGCATAACTTCTTTACCATTATACATCTGCTATTTGTTTTTTCGACAACCAATATAACCTATCTTGTCGAATACTAATAAACATTATTAGATGCCCATTTTGAATGAACTATCTAGGTTACACATTTTACATAATGGTTCCATGCACGATGCGCGGGTATGCCCTACGGTACCACACCTCCCACATTTTCTAACTTTTGGCTCCTCATTTTTTGATGGGAAGCGATCTTTGTTTTAGGTCTTCTGCTGCCTCTTATCCATCAACGGCGGTTTAACCTTTGCAAGTTACCGGATCATGCCATTCGACTCTATTTCCAAGGATACACCATTTCATGATATGTGCCTTTCGGTCAGCGGTTTTGTAAACCATGTTTCCGCCCATTTATTCTGATTAGTCAATTTTTCTTCTCTACACACGGCACACACATGACCACATGGTAGTCCCGAAAGTTGCCATTTCACTTGCGTTATTCGTAATCAAAAACCATACGAATAAACAACAATTACCGCAATTGACCTTTGTATATTGCGGTACACACTGCATTCATTCTTTCTGAAATCAACAATATGACTATGACGATTGTCTATAACTTGGTACACGACACACATGGCAATTCCTCTTACTTCCCAATTCGCACTCTTCCACATTCTATGCTCAACCTTCCTAGATGCCCGGTTTGTAAGTTCAAATTCGGTGCGTCGCAAAATAGCGTACATCATGTAACATTTATCGAACAAGTAAATGTGAGGCGAAGATATATACCGTAGTATTTTTAGCGACGTTAAAATACCAATCTTGTAGAAGGCGTCTGTAGTACTCGAGAGCATAGTTATTGGTACCTTTCGGACGTGCCTTGTTAATGAATTTATTGACTCCGCCTTGTTTGGCGTCAAATAATTGTATCTTTTCCACCGCATTATGCTCTTGACCACTTTTCGAACCGGCGTTTTCAAGTTTTTAACGGCGATTTTTGGAGCGAAGCTCTGCAATTGCATTATCAAAATCTTGATCGTATAGCTTTTGCACACCTTCGGTACAAAGCCTTATGCTTTTCTTGGTGATATTACAATTCATCATCAAGTGGCGACAACAATAACCATGAAAGCAATTTGGAAACAACTTTGTGTCACACGCTTTTGTTATTGAATGATGCATGCGAAATAATCGCCCAGATTAGGCACTTCACCAATGCATTCTTTCAACCACCCAAAAACAATGTCCGGGCTTGGTTTGTCTCACCTGTGCGACCCGGTGGCGATTGGAATAATCGATTATTACTGTCCATACCAGCAACAAGCATGTTGGTTCCGAGATACTTCCACTTTCGGATCGCGCGCATCAATTATAATCAATGGCCGCATGAGGCTATAAAACTCGAATCTAGTATCGTTAAGTATATATTAGTGATTAGTATCGTTAAAGCTTAATAAGATGTGTGTATAAGAATAATAATAGGAAATATACTAATACTAACAATTAATATAAATGTGTCAAAACTTACCATAAAACCAAATGCTACAAAACCATCTTAAATCGCCGACTTAAATGCGTATCGATGTGTATTCTGGTCCCTCGTTTTTAGCTTTAGGTTATGACAATATAAAGCTAAGCTGCTCAAGCGATTGTTCATGTTTACCGTTCAACACCTCAAAAGCCAAATTCCTACCCCCAGCTCGTTTGTAAAAGCGTTTACTTTCCATTCAAGACTAAGATCTCGTTGTATGTCCTTTCCGGTTATATACCCTCAGGTATCTTTCAATTTATCGATTAGCAACTGACTAAGTAATTTCATTGTCGCATTACGATGATTAGGATGTAATTCAGTTCTTGAACATGTGTGGACATTGTTGATGCTAGAAACAAAGAATGTGCTATCCTTTTTTTTTTTACGGGTGTATATGTTCCACGAGCAGCCTTCATTTATACATTTCACGCTGTACCTCGTGGGTTCAGATTTAATAACTTTGTATTCAAATCGCTCAAGTAATGATTTCTTTCCAATAGTAAACATGCATTCTGCTTTATTATAAAATTCTTTATGTTTATAAAAAAAGGTATCGGTTTTTTGGGAATCGATGTTTTTTAATTCTGGTTGTGGTGCAGTTGGTGGCATGGGCATATTTTTAAATGAGTCTCTTTGCGAAGGAGGAAGTGAATACTCAGGTTTGTGAAAAAAGGTATCCTCGACCTTTGGGGTGTCATGGTAACTATGATTGTGAAGCAGCGGAAAATTCAGGTCTAATGATAAATGATTAGAAGCCGAAGATGATTTTACCTCTGAAGGTGGCGGTTCTTTGTTGAAATTAGCAGAGCTTGAGTTTGCTCATTCTTACAACATAGTTCACGAATGAAGTATTGGACGTCTTCATCATCAACCACGTCCAATTCCATGGAACCATCTTGGTAAGATAACCTGACTCTATCATTTGGTGTCTCTTTGACGTTGGCGTGAACCTTTTTCTTCACATATGAACTAGTTTATTGAAAGTGATATTTTTAGGTAGTTTCACTCCATGTTTAGATGAAGGATGCACTATATAAACCTTGAAAGTAGAATTGTCATCGTAATCCATGGTTGTGTTTTGAACAAACTTAATGGAAAAAATTGTTGGACATTACGATAAAGTCTTTTAGTAAGCCAAATGCAAACTACCATCCCTTTGTACTTGTGCATTTACTTAGGTTGCCCAACAATGTAAACTTTCTAAGGTTGCCCAAAATTATTGTATCAACATTGATACACTTTCATGAGTGTATTAAGTATAAACCACCCATTTGTGATTGTTTATTATAAATGTTGTACTTGTGCCAACCCTAAGATTTACTAAGATACACATTTATTTGTGTTATGTGACAAATTTATTAACTTTCCTAAACTTGCCATGCGCCCTTGTTTGGTGAAACTAGTAACTTATCCCAACTACATATACATTGTAATAAGTAATACCAATTTCAAACTTGTAGTAATGTCTAACGGTAAAAATTGATTATGCTATAACTAGTTTTAGTAATATATTTGGGATTCTTACTTTTGTTTTTCATAACTAACAGGGATTGTGCGTAAGCGTTTGGTTTTTGAAGTGGAACGACCATGTGATGACGTGATTCATGAAATATATAGCAAACAACTTAACAAAAGATCTAAGAAGGATGTAGTTGAAAAATGTGTGTTGGCGGTCAAGGAAATAGGTGACAATAATAAAGATGAGCACAAAAGTATAAATGGAAATGTTGATGGTGACAAGATGCTTACTAAGAAGCATGAAGATGAAGCAATAATGGAACAACAAGCCGAACAAGATAGGGCTGAAAGAGAAATTGAAGAGAGAATGCGGCAAGGCCAGGAGCAGGAGGATCGTTACGTAACATAGAATAAGGTCACCTTGGACAATCAAAATGAAGGATAAATTTAGTAGAATTTAGTTAAAGTTAGATTAACAACTGCGCATTGATGCATTTTTTTTTTCTAAACTTAATCTTAGTATAAGAAAACATGTAATATTCGATTATTTAAAGTTCATATATTTAACTTTCGGTCTTGCAAGTTTGTTTCCAGGCTTATATTGTTGGGAATAAATTGAAGTGAAATTGTTCATTGATTCATTCAAGAAACAGTTTACAGCTTACAGCTTACAAAATGCAAACAACTTCAAATGCCACTACAAGAAAAAGAGGTATACAAGATATACTAATCCTAATCTACTACATCTGTTCCAACATCTAAGAGGGTTAAAAGAAAGGCATGATCGCTCACATCTTTCACACTAGATGCTGGATATGCGTTCGTGAAGTCTTGCATAACCACCCATTCCTTCTTTCTCGATGGCTGGATATGCATGACTACTAGGACGAGGAAGCTAAGGATCAAAATGGGAAGGATGGATTGATGCAAATAATGATGATGAAGAAAATAAAGTTTCCTTTATGCTTCATCTGCGATTTCACCAAAAGCAATCCGTTTTCCTTCACCAAGCTCTTCCTCTATACGAAGTGTGAAGATGCACCAAAACATGGCGCAGGTACAGCAAGTACCACCTCCCTTTCGGCACGAGTCCTTTGTTGAGGTTGAGGTGCTGGAGGTTGGGAGTAATAAGGTATCTCAGCAGTGAGTTCCTCTGTGTTATCAGAAGAATCACTTGGATCCACTACACCATCATCTTCAGAAGAAGAGAGAAATGGGGATGTCAAAGGGCGAGGGTCATGTGGAGGTGTCCAGAACTGGAGAAAATCACTGGATGATGAGGATGATGGAGAAGAGGTTGGATTCACAACCTCTGGTGAAGTATTCATGGTCAATTTTTGTTGATTGTGTTTGTGATGAAACTAGGGTTCATAATGGTAATTGGGGGTAAAATGGTGTGAGAGAAGTATGCATTGGGATGATTTTATAGACTGGTTGAAGGATCAATGTAAGTTAATGCGAGTTGTTGGCACAGTAATTCTAGAATCTTACCGAAGATATCCAAGTTTTGGTCTTTGGGTTGGTTTCTATTGAAGTGCATAACTATCAAATGTGTTGTTGTGTAGTAAATGAAGTCATTGACTATTTGTCTTGTTGTTTAGCACTTACTATAAGTGGGTAGATGGTTGTGGGCATTCTAAGCAATCTTGTTTGTGGGAAAACCACAAAAATGCAAATTATTTGGGCAACCCACGGGTAGTATATTTCTAACCACCCCGTGTTTGGGCAACTCAAGGGGTCATTATGTAACATGTTGATCTATTAGTATATAATCCCCAAATCACTGCGCTATCAAATTATTCATCTTTAAACACTTGAAATTGGCGCATATCACAAACCCTAACAACGCCCAAACTCATAATTAAACGTCGTTTACATCCAAAGGACACAAATGCCGACAGAATATCCCACCACACACAACGTCGTTGCATACCTAACCGAGAACAATCATACTGAAGGGTTCCATGAGATGATTGGTTTTCTCAAACACACACCAATTCACTATGCAATAAGTGTACAACCTATCATTGTTCAAGAATACATTAATCAATTTTGGTTGAAGGCAAAAATTCAAGAACGAGTTGGAACCGAGGTTATTAGGAGTCTTGTTGATAGGAACGAGATAATAGTCAACGAGGATGTGATTAGGGATGTTTTGAAGCTGAATGATGCTGATGGTGTTGTCAATTTGTCTGATGATGATATTTTTCAGGGGTTGCAAAGATTGGGTTATGAGAAAAATGTGGAAAGAATTAAGTATCATAAAGGTATGTTCTCACCCCAATGGAAGTTTTTAATACATACTTTGCTTCTGTGTCTAAGCAACAAGACCACTGGGTTTGATGAGTTTCCATCAAAAATAGCAACTGCTGTGATATGTTTATCACAGGGGAGGGTGTTTAACTGGTCTAGGTTGATCTTTGAGGGGTTAATAAAGAACATTAAAGAAAAGGGTAAATACTACTTATATCCTAGGTTTGTTCAATTAATAGTCGAAAGCAGATCACGGCACCCATTCATCATAAAAGGAGTATGAGGTACATCATATGTCTCCTAGGGTGTTTACACACTGAGAAAAAAAAATGACAAGTTCTCGGGAAAGATTACACCTTTATTCCCTAATATGCTTAACACGCGGACATTCACGAAAATGAGGAGGTGCTTGAATCCCAACCCAACCAAAGCAATGATGCTCAACCCAATCCGACAACGTCTCGAACATCTTCTTTGCACCAACGGGATCCTTTGCTAAACCATTACCTTTACCTGAATCACAAAACACCCAAACCAATGATGCTGCTCCCACTGCTACCACTGAACCTCAACCCAATGCCACCGTATCAGATCCCACGGGTGAGAATATTATAGAAGTAGTTAATGAATTGAAGGCTAAATGTACACAAATGGAAAATACAATAAGAAGGTTGAACCACAGGGTTTATGTGTTGGAGAGAGTAAGAAGACCAAGGTTTGGTGCATCTAATAGGGTAATGAAGATGACTAAGAAAGGCAGGTCCTCGAAGGGGAGGAGCAAAAGCATTTGTTCAGGGGAGGAGGTAAACATGGATGTTGACCTTAATGGCAGCCACGATGCGACCTTAATGACAACCTCGGTCACACAAACACCCAAGGAAGTTGAAAAGAGGTTGCCGAGTACATTGATGAAGTTATGTAAAAGCTTCAAGGTCGGATGGATCGGGTCTTGCACATTTTCCTATTATACTTAGACCCATGGTCCTAAACCCTTGGCTAAACCTTTGGCTAAAGGTTTGAAGGTTGAAAAGCGAAATTGATAGAGGAAGGAAAACAACAAATGGTAGAACCTTTTAATGTTGCGATTGAAGGCGAAGAGGAAGAAGTTGTGCATCTTTGTATCTAGTGATGATACAAATGACAACCTTCTTTGTAACATCGAGGTTATTTCATCAGCGATTCGTCGAGATACACATGTTGGTACTACAACCAGCGATAGTACGATTATCACAACTCGTAACACAACCATCGCGGGAGAGCGAGCTTGCGGTGCTGTTCTTTGAAATTACATAGAACCTTAGCAATTCCCGATTACGTTCTTTTTGTTCCCATTGTAATTGAACCTCTTTGAAATAAACAATTGGCTAATACTTTGAAGAATGGGAGTCGATGAATAAAGTCGTAGATCAACGAGACATAGGAAAGGGTGAAGCTATTTACGAACACAAGTAGATGAACTTCAATTTGATAGTACGGAGGATCGATTTCACATGATCGTGAAATATCAATACAATTGGATGAAAATTTTAAGGTGAATATCTAGCATTAGAAAAAAAGAAAGAACAAGATGAAGCGACTATGAGGTGATTGAACAATTGAACAAGGAACAAGCATTTGTCCGGGGTTACGAAATGCTAAAGTTGGAATGGAGTAATGAAGAATGGGCACTATTAGATGTTCCATCAAGGTCAATGGTTCTTCTTTGCGGCGAGACAAATGCAGAAGGAGAGAAGTGTCGTACCATACAATAGTAAGAATAACAAAGCTCCAACTAGGGCTCAAAGGAGAAATTTCATGATCTCAATTCTAAAAAACGTGGAATTTTGCAAAGGCAAAGATTTAAAAAAAATGACGGACGAAGAGATTGAAAAGCTGTATGAACGTTGGTTAAGAATGAAAGATGATTTCATTCCTATGAATTCTGATAAAGAAGCAGATTGGATCAACAACGAACAAAAGCGAATGGCAGAAATTCGGGAAAATGTGCGTTCTAAGAAACAGAAATTGGATGAAGGGATGGAAAGGGAAGAAAGAATGGATTGCTATCTTAAGGTGACTGATATACAAAAGCCGATTAATTGTACACCACTAAACGCCGGTCAACCAGTTAATGATTTGAAAATAATCACCGAGAATGGTAGAAGTGATTGAAATAACAAGAGCGAGATGGATGCAGTAGATCGTAGATTTTGGAAGCTTGTTTTCTCTCTATCAAAAGAGGATTTGGAGCAGTTATGGAAAGTCATTGATTTTAGATATGGAAAGCATGGCCCAACGGAGGATTAGCAAGGTTGGTGTGGAGATCGGTGAAAACACGTGTCAACCTAATCCATCGGCCAAATTCTGGAAACAATTTGAAGTAGTTGAATGGATGCTTTATGAGCATTCAAGAGTACATCTGTACAATCTACTAAGGATAAGTTTTTCATGTTTATTGATAAAGCCTATCCATTGTCCAAAACTGTTGCCAGGAAAATGTTGGAAGCAAAGCTTGATCCACAAGGAACCATATCAACAAATCCAATGGTAGATCAATTGCTATTGAAGATTCAAAAGATTGCTGGTGTACAAGGTCCTTTGGCAATAAAACTCTCAAGGAATGTTAAGTAGAATGGGTGGTGTATCGTGAAAGAATGTGTGAGACGGCTGGTGGGTCAAACCATGGATTGAATTACTGTTGGAACCACGGCAAGTATGAAGAAACCAACGTTTAAATAAGCTGTTGAAAGCACGGGTAGTTCGGATAAAACCACGGCTAGTATGAAGAAACCACGGCTAGTTCGGATAAAACCACGTCTAGTTGAAAACATACCACGGCAAGTATGATCAAAACCACGTCTAGTTGAGATGATCGACGGCTAGTTTAGAATAAACCACGGCTAGTAGAAGATTGGAAGATGGTTTAAATGTAATATCATAATTTATATGTAATCGGTTTTAGAACTTAAACAAGCAATAATAATATCAACTAATAATATTTACAAACATTGTCAAAACATTTTGGATATTCTGATTTATCATTCCAATAGTTACTACAATTGATTATACATACACAAAGAATGACCATTTCTTATGAGCTAACATCTTTATGTACGAATTATATACATACACAAACAATGACCATTGCTTGTAATAAATATAGTCAATGACCAGCATACTCAATCTTGTATTTCCATAGGTACTCAAACATTCTTTCACGATAGGCAAGAGCTGTTTCTGCAGGATCGTCAGACTCTAATGGCATGTTATGAGTCAGCCTATATAGGTTAATGCAAGACCATATCCCGCAGTCACCGTATTGACCTGTTTGTTTGGGGACGTCAACACATTTTTAAAGCTAATCCGATGGCGTTGATATCTATGCCTTTTCTTTGCAAAGACTCCGTTTCATCTAGTAATTTTGGCGTAATCTTGAAATTTTGCGAGCATGGTATCCTTCCACCGATCGTCTGTTTGTAAAGGTGGAAGCGAATCATACAATGTCAAAACACCGTCTTGATATGCGGCTCTCCTACCGCCCGGTGCTTGTCGGGTTCGTTTATTGGAAATAGTACCTACATCATTTATGACATCGGCATAACGCACGTTGAACATTTTCGACACCTACGGCAATATGGAAAGAAATAAATACCTTTTCAACATTAGCCCAAGGCACCGGTACTTTACACCATTTGCCCAATAGGTTCGTACCAGTCATTAACTAGTTGAGTGTGAAAAGGGACCCACCATAGCCCGATCGGCATCGATGGTCGAAATGCCACAAAGAATCTACCCATATGTCAAGATCTTTGTTTACACAATTGGGCACATTATTAAAAACATGTGGAATCACAAAGAAACATTTATGGCGAATACTAACAAGCGATTTTATCGCACCTCGTCCTCGACCATCCATCCTTGTTTGCACCGTAGCCAATAAACAGGTCCCAAAACCGGAGATCGACAATAGTGTCTTCATTGCCCCATGGGAAAATAAACCTAGTACCATTATTCTCTTTCAAAAATTTTGAGCGGAACATGGCACGATTACCTTTTGGTTTTTTCTTCCAGTCCAGTTCTCGTGATTCTAAATTATTAAAATTAACTCTTTTAGATAATGTTTGTATTACAAACTAAGAGACATATAAGTTGACACGGTCAAATACCTCCACAAACGGTTCCAATGTATCATCAAAATGGGCGTTAGGAGGGATGGGGTTTCACAATTAATCCGTCTTGAACGCCTTCTCTTTGGAGTAGTGGTGGTGGAGTAGTATAGGGTGAGGTGCAATATCTCCACGGCTTCCTCTTACGTTTAAGGGAGTTGAAAACTAATCGATATTTGCGACCTTTAAAAATAAAACGATTCATCTTTAACAAACATTCGACTATCCAAACAATTAAATAACTTCAATGCTCAACTTGTTATTCTACGGCATAAATTGGTTTAGTCATGACTAACCATGTGGTGTGTATTTTAAGGACAAGAACAACAAAGCATGATTGTTTGTTCGGGGCCTTTATTATTTTCAAAAGAAAATCATCCGCAAAGTTGACTATGTATGTTTAACTATTTACATGTGACTTAGCACCGCTGCGTGTCTATTTAATAGCGAAACCATGATCTTATTGTTCACCATATTTCCATCAAATATTTGCTCCTTTCCATTTCGGTTTCATAACAATATTTCGATAACATTAATTGATTTATGTCGAGTTCTAAAGGAGTTAGGTTTGAGGAAACCACGATGAAAGGGTGGTCGATAAAGGTAGCAAGAGAGGTAATGTTTCACGAAATATATGAATTATATGGACGGATCTTGAACCAACTTACCGATTACCGGTGAAGTGCTAGAAGACATAAGAAGAGATATCGGTATTGAAAAAAACAAGTTATAGAACCAATGGCGTTGGTAACTCAAAGCAATCACAAAGGTTGGGAGCCAATCGCAAGATGTTGGTCCTAGTAGCCGTGAAACTAATGTTCGGAAGCAAATGAATTGTCGTAAGACACTTAAAAAGTCAAGTCAACCATAAGTGAAAATAGTTTGCATGTTTCCTATGTTGTAAAAGTGATGTATTAATGAAAAGATAAATTAATATTTTAATAATTATATCAACTGTACCACATTGTAAAGATAAGATAAGATTCTTTGCACACGATAAAACGATATTTTATTCTAAGTGAAGTACAAACACAATGTAAAAGATAAGATTCTTATTCTTGCTACATATCCTACTACATAATATTTTCCTACTTTCTCTCTTATTATCACAGACTCACTTTCTTCTCTTTATTCTCGCTCAAGAACAATGGCGACACCAAATGGAAACTTTCAAAATGATGAAGAAGAGTACGAGTTTGTCTTAAACAACGATTTGCTTTTGTGTGATGTTAGATGCTTTTGGTGAAGAACCAATGTCGAATATGGTTCATATAGGCAAGTGAGTGTGTGGATGAGGACAAATATCCTTACTTGGGCTGCGTCGCCGGGACTTCTCTTGGGATGAGATTTATGGAGTTGACGAGGAAGAGGAGGAAGAATATGAAGATGAGGAAGATCTAGAGAATGAGGAGGAGGTGGCCGGTGGTGCGGCAAGGTCGAGATAGTGCGACAAAATGAGGTAGAGGAAGAGTTTCAAAGTGAGGTGATGCGACAAGGCGGGTGGTGCAACAAGCGGGGAAGATGATAACAACCAAGTCGAGCAACATGTGAATAATCCTACATTATTTGAAGATATTTATAATTTGGAAAATAGGATTACTAGTCTTGAAATCTTGTTTCAACGACTCAAAGCAATTAAGAAAAGCAAGGAGAGAGCTCGGAACTAAAATGTAGATTATGATGATGGTCATTTATGTATTTAGTATCATATTTGTTATTTAGGTGTCGAAACTGTTTTAATGTATGTTTATGTGCTATCTATGCAAATGTATTAATGTATATAGTAATCAAATGAAAGCGAGGACTTGTTTGTTGGTAAGATAATTAAATGTACCTTGACAACATCCCGCCCATCCTCATCATCAATGCATATAACTTCAACGGGTTGTGTATCGCCCTTCCATAACCGTTTCCTCAACATCCATATCCATGTGTCTAATTGTGGAGCAACTTGCGCAGGGGATCATAAACGTTGTCTCACGGTAAAGCCCCTGCTGCGACCACGGGTCTAACAATGTAGCGTAAACGAACAAACCATTCCCACCAAAGAGGTGGCCGCCAAACAACAATTTCTTTACCCTTGCATGTCATTATCTTTTACCGCACCATTTACATCCATCGATTCCTAGATAAAGGGTATGTGGGTTTGATTTTGAAATAGAATAAAATAAAGAAGGAAAAAAATAACAATATATATATATGCGTCGTCAACGAGGAGTTGGATCAAACCCATCATAAGCAATGTCGAGAACTCATCATTCAAATTTGGTAAGGCGACAAAATCAAATTTGTTATCCACCGCATTATCTTGTTGGAATGATGAGCATCGTCAAGACCTCCCGATAAAGCGACTTTCATAAGTTGGGACATAGGCCGTAAACTCATCGGAATCGGCATACAACGACTTACGCTTGTCATCGGATCCTCGTTACTCCCGACGGGGTGTGTTCATCGGTAGTAGCCAGCGGTTTGTTGCCATCAACGGTATCCACTGTAAAAAGTTAACTTACTTAGGCAATCAAAGACACCATTTTGATGGAATGAAGTAACAAAAATTCAAATAACGGTTTTACCTTAATCTCACCAACATCATCTTGACTTTATTCCTAAAGCATCCTCAATTACCACAATTCTCTTTTGTGTGTTGTGTAACTCACATAACGGTGTGATACACCAACTACTCCTACACGTGCTTCTATAGTACCAACCCGGGACTTAAGGGATTTAAGCTCGACGAAGTCATCTTTATCTAAGGAATGTGACGATTCCGCTTTGTCACATTGATCCCATCTGCAACCTCAACATTACTGGCTACAACATCTTCAACCTTCTCGGGCTCATTCATATTCAACATTTCACCAAGCCCATCAACAATCTCTTCTTCAACGGCTTTGTCATTGACACTAGGCGTTTGACCTTCTCTAACTACTTCATCGGCGTCACACAAGGGACATTTAAATCGGCTTCAATTCCACCGCATACATCCGGACCAGCCATACACGCCTCTTCTTCCACCATCGGTTGGTCGACCAACTCTTCTTTCTTTCAACAAGTTGGGAATCTAGTTGACGGATGTACTCCATCTGCGAATGTACCACGGACAACTCATTTCGGCATTTGTCGGTACAATCTTACGTAGTGGTGCGAAGCTTTGAATAACAAAGGAGATAAGCTTATATGCTAAATGGAATAAAAACATACAACGTTAACTAATTTTGAGTTTTTACTTACGGATCAAATAAAATTGTATAATGTTTTTTTCAAAGTTTTTACTTTGGACCAAGCTAGACAACGTGGGATCTTCTCGGGTCTTTGGTCCGAGCGGGGGCTGTTTGGGAATGTCTCCATAATCCAATCTGGCAATACATTGAATTAAGAGTTCTTGTTTGTGATTATAGTGGTTAGGATACCGGTGGTGTATGTAGTAACAGGGATATGTAGTAACAGGATACAATTACATAACGTGTTGTTGCGGCGATGGGTTCTTCGAACTAGCGATGGATGAAGACACATTGTCGATGGTTTCAACCAACTGTTTACAAATGAGTTCTATGTATTTATCTCTTGCCAAAACATCAACCATAACATCCTTAAATCTACACAAACACTTACATCGACTACGAGAAAATGCCTAGGGAACCAATGGCTAATGAACAATGCCAACACATTATTAAGATTAACCATCGAATATATACAAGCACAAATAATGTATGTTACAAGTAAAATATAACCTTCAACACCCATGTAAATCCATACACACTTGTATGTTTGTTCTTTTTGGATCTTTTGAAGCGGGCTTCTTTGATTACGCCTCAAGATGCCTAGGAACAACATTCACCGTTCTTTTATACAGATGAGCCCACATGTATTCGCCCATGGATACTCATTCCATACACAAAAATCCTCAACATTCCTTAGCAAATGGTCGAGAACATTAAACCTTCCTTCCCGACCGATAAAGACAAATGTTGCAATCACCAACAAAGCAACCTCACAACATCTTCATCGGATAACAATTCCCCACCTTCCGCCGACTTTACAAGCGCCAAAAGGTCATCACCCTTAACTTTTTGTTCTTAGTTTTCTTTTTATCGGAAACAACCGATCAAAAAGGACTATATGTTAAACCATAACAACATGGCGTGGTCACTTTCACTATTATCTCACGGTCCTAAACGAAACCCGGTTAGAAGACTAAATTGTTCACGGCCAAAATCAAAAACATTATCACCTAGTACAAAAGTTAAAGGTGGACAACAATCGATAACTTTAGACACCTCAACCGCATTTTGATATAAATAATGGTATAAGTGGTTGTCGGGGGAATACTTAGGAAAATCTAACCAAGGGCCAAAGACAGTTTCTAAACAATTTGGTTCTATTAACATTCGATGCACCTTTAATAGTACCAATATGTTCTAATCTAGATCGACCGTTAGCTTTGCATCAAACATGTTCGTGGTTGGATTCTTGAGATGTTGAAGAACTGCGATTGAGTGTAGGAATATCGTCGGATTGCTTTGAATGTACGAATATCGTCGTATGGAAGAAGAACTATTCGGGGAGTAGGATTAGGGCGTTGGATTATTGATTTTGAGAGGATTCTGTTTCACCAATGCGGATGATTTTTCGCTTTGAGAGGGAAGGTGTGTGTGGGGTAAAGGAGTGTGTGTTTGGGATGATTTGGGTATTTTGTGTTTTGTATTTAGGTGTATTAGGATAATAAATAATTTTTGAGGTATGTAATTTGGTTTATTAAAGGTGTATTTGTATGGTATAGAGTGGTATTTATAGAGTTGCTTGAAAGTACATATGTGTGGGCCAAGTTGCCCAACTTATTTGCATTTAAAATTGGTTTTATAGATAGTTCCCAAAAGTACATATTTGTGGGGACAAGTTGCCCAACTTATTTGTATTTATAAAGTTAAAAATAACTTTTGAATTTTCACTAAAAGACAAAAATTGTCGATTCTTGCGTCTGATATGTCAAAGTTGCCCAACAGACAACTTGTTACTTTTGTCTTATGTAAGTCACAACGTGGGCCAAATATTTGATAGAGTTGCCCATGGGAGAGTTGCCCATGGGGCATTTGAAGTGAAAAAAAAGTGGGACATTTGGGGTAATAAAGTTGAAACCTGGGACATTTAGAAATTTCCCTTTTTAATAATAAATTCTGGATACCCGCCTGTTCGACTCGAGCCTGTTGGCCGTGCATGTTTGGGCTCGACCCGTTTGGCCCGTGCCCGTTCGGGCTCGACCCGTTGGACCGTGACATGTTTGGGCTCGGGCTTATTTGGCCGTTCTGTTCGAACTTGAATATTTATATAATGTCTTTATTATTTGTATTAGTGACATTTAATGCAGGAATTGTGTTTAAGTTAGTTGTACAATATGCTTGATAATTTGTATTTCTTGTGTAAGTGATGTTTTAATAATTGCATTAATTGTATTTATTGACCAGTTAATTAATTGACTATGTTAAATATCTTGACCACATTAACATTGCTTTGTATTTTGCACATTAAGCTTTAAGACTTGTAAGTCTTAAAATTAAGATTGATGAGAAAGATCATTAATAGTGCATTGTGTATTGTACAATAGGTTTTGTATCTTGTAAGTCTTAATTTTAAGACAATGAGGAGAGAGATTCATTCCTCTATTATAAGTAGTATAGATAATACTCACCCAATCAGTTTAACACATGCAATAATTAAATTTTAGGCTTCTCTTTCAATTTCTTATGTAGGCCTACTAATCATTTAGTTTTCTTACATATCTTTTTTATATAATAAATGAATTAAATCATTTCGAAGTGATTTTGTCAATTCATTCTTATTGAAAAAAAAAATTATGCCAATAGGAGAGCTTGATTTTGCCATGTAAGCAAAATCGTGTGATGTGATTGGTTAATAAAAGTCAAAATTAAATTGATTTTGGTCAACTTTTAATTGATTTGGTGGAGAAATTTGGTTGAGAAGAAAAAAAAAAAAAAAACATAGGTGTCAAATTTGTGAAAACAAAAACTTAAAAAAAGATAGGGCAATTAATAAAACTTTAGTGGTTAAATTTTTAAAATTGTATAGAGTTAATGTAATATTATAAGTTTAATGTTTTTAGTAACTTTAAATTAAACAAATACACCCTTATAATTTATACCCCTATACTTTATAACTTAAAAATACGATATGTATGTTGTTTTAAAACTCAACATATAAATATACATAAGATTATAAATATCATTTTTACTATTTATGTTTCTTAACGACTCATTTATTTCATATTAAAAGTATGACAAATGGGAATACTAATTTGAATATTAAATACATTAAATTATTGAAAACGAAATATAATTATCAAATCAGTAAGTATGAAATTCTTCAGTAATATGGAAAAAAACACATCAGATTGTCTTATAACAACTACTCTTGTAATTTTATTTATTTATACAAGGATATGTAGAAAACATTTTAAAAACTTTAAGGGTATATTTTAACTTCATCAACGTTTATTATGTCTGTTAAACTCGCGTCTTGTGTACATCATAATGTCAGTGAAATTTATATAGAACATCAACATCTATATCAATAAATATAGTTGAATCTTGAGTTATCTAACAAAATTTTTTACAAAATTTGATTATACAAATTTAATGGATATTAATAGATAATGAAAAAACTCATGCAGAAGTATATAATTATATGTAATTACTTTTAAAAATACAATATTCAGCATTGATACAAAATAATTTTTTTTTGTCAAAACCCTATGCGTGCACGTGTATTATAAGTAGTTTACCCCTAAATGATTTTATATTTCATGACATGTGTGTGCCTTTCTTTCGAATAAAAAAGTGGCAAGTTGATGTGCTTATATGATTGTCGAGGACTGATAGAGCCTCAAACCAGCATCATCCGTCTTGACATTGACATGGTATTACTCTTGTCTATTGAGTTACTTGATAGATGATGTAGCGGTGCTCTTCCCTGTTTAGCCATAATTCCAAAGAAATAAAAAACGATAAGAATAAAAAGGCAAGAAGGTCCTACAAAGAATGTCCTTATAACATAGTCGAAATTTTAATGTGACCAAATCATTAAACTGTGGATGTATACGCTATGGTTAAATATTTCCAAAATAGGAGTGTGCATAATTCGGGTTTCAACCACAAAATCGAAAAATCGAAACCAAACTCAATAAAAAAAACCGAAGCAAAATTGTAACCGAACAGAATTTGTCAAAATCGAACCGAACCGAAGTAAATAGTCGGTTTTCGGTTTTCGATTTGGATATGGGCTTAAAACACTTTCATAACCAAAAAAAAACATAAGCAAAAAAAAAAAAAACATTAAAATACTTCCATAGTATAAATATAATATTTTTTGGGCTTATGTTTTTTTGTTGCAAAAAATCTATATAATTAAATAAATAAATAATTAAAATTAAGTAATTCGAGTTATTCAGTTCAGTTTAATCCAATTTGAATTCGGTTCGGTTCAATTCGGTTTTCGATTTTATCCAAAAAAAATTTAACCATACTAACCGAATCAAAATAACCAAATAACCCGATAAACAAACCGATGAACACCCCTAATCCAAATAAAGATATTTGCATGAACTATTAAATAAAAAATGATAAGCATTCAACATTTTGGAGCCCAATAATCAAGGTACCTCCTCACTATGAACTCACTTAGCCTAAGGGAGGGAGGAGTGGAAGTTTACTACCCTAATACCCTGAGGGTGTCACGTCACCTCTATCCAATAAAAACCTTCCAACTCAAAACTACCCCAATACTACCCTAACACTACCATAGTGGACAGTGGTACCCTAGTACCCGATTTTTTTTTTTTTTTTTTTTTTTTTAAATAAAGCAATATATCTTTACGTATCTTCTTCTCCTCGCAAAACCACCATCACCTACCGCAACTCTTCTTCCTCCCAATTCTTGTACCGCAACGCAAGAGACAAAAGAAAGAAAAAAAAATACAAACACAACACACGGGTAGTGTTGCGAGCTCGGAGCTCGAATTGTTCTGATTGTGATACCCGCACTACACGGAATGGTGTAGCCGAGCGGGTTCACGAGCTCGCCCATCAACCCGAGCTCCACTCCGTCACCTCTAATAGCCCAAAACATATGGAACATCACATAACCAACGGTCCAGCTTGGAGCAAACTAAGAGCACTAGTACACTGGGTACCATCTAGTAGGGGTGTGAAAAAAACTGAAAAACCGAACCTAGACCGAAATAGGTCGAAAAATCAAAACCAAAAATCCGAAACTGATTGAAAAACCGATAATTGCTTTTTGTAATTTTGAAAAACCGAGGTTTATGGTTCGGTTTGGGTTTAGCAAAAACACTAAACCGAAAAAAACCAAACAGGCAAAATACATACAATCTTGGAAACTCATGTTTCAATTGCTTCCTGAATGTGTCATTTATACACATAAACAATTGTCATTTAGAATTTTTGTAATAGTTTTTTTTATTGTCATTATTGTATCACTTTACGATGCATAAATAATTCTCTTTTATAATTATTTTTTATGATCAATAGTTTCTTATTGTTATTATTTTGTGTTTCTTTGTCATTATTGTATCACTTTACGATGCATAAATAATTCTCTTTTATAATTATTTTTTATGATCAATAGTTTCTTATTGTTATTATTTTGTGTTTCTTTGTTCTTGAAACTTGGCAAAGTTATTTTATGTTGCATTAGAAATTCAACCATTGAAAAACCAAGCCATTTATAAATGAAATAAAAACCGAAAATAAACCAAAAACCAAAAAACCAAACCTAGAATAAACCGAAACCGAACGGTTTTTAAAAAGCAAAACCGAATATTTTCGGTTCGGTTTCGGTTTTAGCCAAAAAACTAACCAAAAACTAACCATGCTCACCCCTACCATCTGGTGTGGGGTGCCGTGGGTATAGTGTTGCCACTTCAACATTTTTTCTCATAACACCAAAATATATCACACCACACAAAACACTCTACCCTCCTATTGCCGGTGTCATCTCTGTCTCACACATAACCACTAAAACATAAATACAACATAAACTTAGATTTCATTATCAATGCAATACTTATTTTGCTACAATATTACAAGCACATTGATTCTAAAATCTTGTTCATTTTCATTTTTCAGCATGAATACACTTTCACGAACTATATCCTGTTCAATCATGAATCAATGATATTCGTGCATTTTCATATATGTATTGATATAACACATCGTCCTTACTAGATACAGCAATTTGTTACGCCATATGCCTAAAGTGTATCAACAACTAGCTAGTACGCTACACATATATGGATACATACAAAGTCAAGTTAGACGATTATTTTCTATTTTCATCGATACAAAAACCTAACATGATAATGGTTATTGCATTTATATTTTACCATTGCTTGTTTAGCTAGCTAACCCTTTAATAGTTAAACTGCACAGCAGAAACAACAGAATTAAGGGATATTATCATAATAGTCCACACGAAACACGAACTTCTAATGTATTACGAAATATTGAGAGCGACCACAAATTAGATTTTTGTACTAACGATGGGTATTTATTTGTTTTTCCACATCATGTTGTTTGTATGTGTTCATTCCTTTTAGATAGATGTTGCTTGTTGATGACAATCTCATATCATTCAGTACATGAATCTGATGTTGGGGCTGTTATCAAATCTCTATCATTCAAATGAGTTGACGTTTCTAACGAAAAACTTTAAAACATGTGAAACTGATCATAACTTTAGTGTTTCTGGCCTACTTATTCTTTTGTTATGAGACACTTGTTTGTTATATACTTATGATGTTTCTATAGATAACAAATGATTTAGATCATGTGATTGGGGTCAAAACAAGTCATTTGTTAGTAAGGCTCATCATTTTGTTAGTACGGGTCAAAATGGGCGTGGTTGAGTAAGAGTTAACCCACCAACTTAATGCGCTTTATATTAGTTTAGTTTGAATGAAATAAAATGATCTAATAGGTCATAAGTCATAACATCTTGATGCACTTTAGATGACTTTCGGCTCATTTTATCCATTGTTTTTGTTGCCAATTTTCAAAATTTACTTGTTTCGCTCATTTAAAACTAGATACATCATAGATGGATGTATCAGAAGCAAACGAGCCAAGTTGTAACGATTATTCTTTTGTATTACTAGTAAACTTTTTTTCATGACACGTTAGATGGATATAAGTACAAAGGAGAGAAAGGCGGCGAAAAATGAGTGTTGCAGTTTAACTAGGACATCAATTCAACTCAACCGAACCTACTTGACTTGTTATTTGTTTCTTTGTTTGTCAAAACATCAAGTTGCTACACCTATCTTAATCAAGGCTTTATCTTCTTATTGATTAATGTTTTACTTGTTATACAATTACAAAATTGAAAAGATAACCATTGCAACCAACAGTTTTAGATTAATATGCCAATGATATTTTGCTATCTTACCAACCAATCAAAATTTCTCATACAGGATTATTTTTTGTTCAAATGTAAAATTAATAATAAACAATTGTTGATAACCAGTAACTCTACTCTAATCGGTCCACACGACACGCTGCAAAGACAATATGTGTAAGACAATATTCAGACTACTCATAATTTTAAAGAGTTTGCGAGATGTAAAGACTTGGGATTCTCTAAAAAAGAAAAGTTTGAATCATGACAATTATATCCTCAGAGGCCATCAACCTCCGCATAAAAATGCAATGTGCAGGGTCGCTGGTTTGTCTGGTTCCACGGGTTTGCATGAAAATCGTGGTGGACTGGTAGTTTACCCAATTCCACAAGTCTAAAGTGTCTTTTTGGAGCCCCGGGCTTGTCAACAAAGCTGGTTAACTCAGATTTCACGCGCTATCAAAAGAAATGATTAGTAAAAACCGTTGTTATCGATAATAGATTCTTAGATAAACTGTCTAAGACTAGACAGCATAATATAACTCAAGTATGAAATACAAGCATCAGATTGCTAAAATTATCTACTTTTATCCACTTTATCATAACACATCAATGTTTTGTTACAGTCCACCACTTATCATGTGTCAAAACCAACCTCAACATCAAATTTGGTACTATTGATGGTGACAAATTTTGTGACATTGTCCATAAATGATTTGGCTCACTGTTCAATATCCATTCATTAATCAATGAAAAAAGTTTTTTGATGGTATACTTGGCCTAACTTATTGGCAGAAGGTGGACAATTTGATATCAACCATTTTAATGACTTTACAAGAATCACATACTTACAAAACGTGTCCATTTTTTGTCCAACTTAATTTTATACAATAGATGGTTCTGGATTATATCATTAGCTAGAGTATGGACTCTCATAATTTACAGTGAATGTGCTACAATAATAGATGTGTACTCACAGCTTACAGTAAAAAAGCAAGGTTGGATCAAGTGGTTAACACCCTTGCCTCTGGAGACAGAGGTCAGGGTTCAATCCTCACCCCTTACAAGGCCGGAGGTCCTTTAATAGGTTACGAAACATGAACATTAGAGCTTGCAAGATACAATTGTTGTTGTCACTAATAAACTTTAATAAATACATTCCGTTTGTTGAAGATGCAGGCCTTATTACATTAAAATTACTACTCTATAAATAATGCTTCCTAAAGTATATTACTTACAGATAATTTAACAAGTCAATACCGAGAAATCCAAGAGCCCGAGCTAGCTTTATGAACAAAAAACACAAGTATATCACCAAGAGCCCACCTCCAAGTGTTTGATCGAGCCGCATACCTCTTTTGGGCAAAATCACGAGTGCCCAAAGCAAACCAACCATCAAAAACCCTATAGTTTCGCACAAATAAGGATCTTCCGGAATAACATAAGAAGTAGGATAGTTTGACCACGAGACAAACACGAACGAAAACCCTAACCCAATCAACACATTAAACAACGGTCCCGCATAGCAACCAGACATAGCGATTTGTGTCCCGTCCGGCCCACCATACATGGCCATAGCCACATTAGCTGTAAGGTCCCCAATTGAGTTTCCCCAAGCTAGGATAGTGAGTCCTATAATTGAAGGACTCATTCCTATGATGTTCCCTAATGACTCCAACAAAGAAACCAATTCATTACATGTTACATATGTCCAAGTGACACTCATTAGGAAGCCACTTGCATACCAAAAAACCAAACACTTTTGAGGTGGCATGGTGCTACTTGTAAAAGCAAATGTACATGTCCCTAGAGCAATCCCAATTGAGCACACCACAAAATACATAACCAAGCTAGCTTTTAACCCCAGATTTACCACTTGTGTGTTCAATATCAAAGCCACCATGATTGGTGCTAACACCACTGAAGTCACCAAATAGGACTTTGACCAACTATCTTTAGTTACCACTGGTATTGTAACCCTTCTAGGCAAGTAAAATGGTAACTTGATAACATACAAAAACATCTTGATACACCTTTTTTCACTGTATGGTACAATTTTCTCATCACAATCTGTAATTCTTTCAGCAGGGTGAACAACGTCTTCTTCGTCGACTAAACCCAATAACGGCACTCTTATGAAATGATGTTCGTTGTCCTTAGCAGCCTCGATTATAGCCTTATGTTTCTTCATGCTATTAAAATGCATGTAACATACCAATAGAATGTATATAATATAAGTTGAAACAAAACTAACCGATACTAATAAGCTTATTCTTCCCATAATGATGATCACTAGAAGATTAGTGAGAGTCACAAGAAGAAACACCACGTCTCGAATAAAATTTGGCTTATCAACTATGACAACTTTTTTTCGGTACGTGATTAATAAGCTAAGAACCCCAACAACCACCATGGAAATGAATATAGACCCACCTAGCACGCTATTTAGCCCGATATCACCACCATCACTAGTGGAAGTAAACGCGATTACGCTAGAAAAGACATCCGTTGAGCCATTTCCTAAGGGAAGCAAAGTGGTCCCTGCGATAGCGGGAGAAAGTTTAAGTGTCTGCGACAAGTGCTCAACCGCGGGACAAAAGTATTCCGAGGCAGTGTTGCTCAGAATATAAAAGAGCAACACTAGCCATATAAGTAACAGAACAAATCCCTGCTCCGGGATTTGTGAAAAGTTACAATAGTATATTTTGAGGTAGTTTATGTAACCTTTTGGGGTACACCCAATATTTGTTGTAACATAGACACATTTCGAGATGGCTAAGTTTTGTTCATGGATGGCCGTGCACGTTGTTGATGCACCTGGGTCCGAGTAGGCTGTCGCGGCTAGGACGGCTATTAGGATTAAAGTGAATGAAATTTTGGGTTTGAATACACATGAAGATGTACTAAAAATCATTATATGGAAGGTCTCACTGTTACGTCGCGACGGTGTGCAATATGCCGGGATATAACAGTGTTGCCAAAAAAAGGGTTAGAGGAAAATGTTAATATGTGAAGAGATATACAAAAAGTTCTATCATTTGGAGGTTGGATTTGTAGTATAAATAATGTATGAATTATTGGAGTGGATTTATGAAATTTATGGTCCTAGGACATGGGCACAAATTAGTATGGACTGATGTATCAGTTTATCTAGTATGGTTGGATGATTGATGAACTGTCCAAGTGTACTATTTACTAGTATTTACATTACATCCCTTCACATTTAGGATGTGCAAAATAAGAAGGGTTACTCATGAGGGTTAGCTTCCACAATTAGTCTTACGAAAGGCTCCCAACGAGAATGAACCTTGATAATCACGGAATTGGTTTGAACTTTGTTTGATGTCCTCCGATGTGTGCTGAAGATTTCGAGACAGAAGAACACCTCTTTGTCCTTGGTTGCAAATGAGTGGTCCAAAATTATCAACTAGTCGAAGATTCAAAATGTGCATTTTTCGAGTCTCTTGGATGTCATGACTCTCGCAGACCATGTTAACTTGCAAACATCCCTGCTGCCCATTTTGATCGTTGTGATACAATTAACAACATTAAACTCCCCTCCTTCGATTGGATTTCTAATAGATATAAGAAGACATTAATTTTGTGATTAGGTGAAGTGGTTCTCAAATTCTCAAAACAGCCTCTCTTCTTTTATGCAACTTTGTTTCAGTGACATCTTGCTAGTTAATACAATTGCCATTAAAAAAAAAGCTATACATCTCTGAATTGTCACTTTGATATCATACATAACACAAAAACAAAATTAACTGCATCACCATTTTGATTTCACCTTTCTCTAACTTTATGATAAAAAAGAATAAAAAATGCACTCTAGATTAGATAGATACACATAATGTCATTAGGCTCTATTTCAGTTACTGGTGAATAGTGAACATTAATCTTCATAATATAGGGGGCTCCAAGTCTTATCCTTATAGTTAAGGGGTGCTTCTCTTAGTAGAAAACCAAAAATTATCCTTGATGTCGTATATGTCACACGTGATAAGCGTTTCACCGTTAAGGTAATCGGCGTGTACCCTACCCACAAGGACCATATTCAGGGAATCTTTTGTGATTCTTGGTTTTGTACTCTTTTTTAATTTAGTGCCCATTTACTTTAGTAAATTTGTGTAGCTACCCATTGGGTAAATTTATCTAAAACATCATTATGTCATCAAGCAACTACTATCAAGATGATCAACGCGGAGCCAAGATTTTAAGTTAAGAGGGGCCGAACTTTATCGCGAGATTGTAACGATATAATCCAAACATTGTGATATATATAACAATTTGAGCAAAGTAAACTAAAGATTGCACTTCCATATAAAAAACGATCACATGTTGTTAGTTGTTACATGAACTTTATAATCAAGTAATTTATGGTTGTACAAACATCAAGAAATTGTTTGGTGACATTTCTACAAATTTAAGTGAATAACAAACCTAATAAAATGCTTTAGTATATTTACTTCATTACTTGAATCATCAATATTGAAAGAAGAAATTACCGACACGAAAGATGGAGAAAAACAAATACCTAAAAAAATGAGAATTAGATGCAATAATAAAAAGAAAACAAAGATATAAGATATAAGAATTAAATGTATTGCATAAAGTGATTATGGGAGGCTTTTAGAGTAACTCTTGTATATATTGCATTATTGGGCTTATATTATTCTAAACATATGGGCTTATTGAAAGGGGTCTAGCACCCACTAGTCACCCTCTTCCTTCGCCTTTACTAGTGTTTTATGGAAATGCCTGAAAATGATCACACGAACATTTCAGTTAAGTTGTGTACGTTTGATTCAAAGACATGACTTTCCAATAATTTAAACAGAAAAAACCCCGTCTATTTGCCTGTCATTATCTCATGAAGTAATCAGTTTTTTGAAATGGATAAACACATAGTGAAACACTTTATAATTCAAGTATCTAGTTAATATAGTGATAAAAACCCATAATTTTTAACAACTTAAACCCATCTTGTATTCAACAAAGTAAAAGTTAGGAAGAAGTACAAGTATGATGACTTGATGTTAATAGAAGAGACTTATGCAATTGAAGTGATCTAAGACTAGTAGTTACAATAACTCAACCCATGACCGCATTACGTTACATTAATATCACATCGCTTCTCTCTGACCAAACACCTGTTATGATGACCTTACCAGTGACCAACTTTAAAATAATAATAATAATAATAATAATAATAATAATAATAATAATAATAATAATAATAATAAAGGTGTGGGAGCTATTATTATCAAGGTGTGGGGATCGATTGTTTGAGGCCCCCACTAATTTCTCATGAAATTGGTTTTGTTTTTTAATGAAAGTGATGTTTTATAATAAAATAATAATAATAATAATAATAATAATAATAATCTAAAACATTACAATAATAATTAAAATAAAATTAAAAACATTACAATACAAATTGAAAACATAAACTAATAGTCTAAATTATGTTGAAAACTAAAGATACGCAACATATTTATTCAAAACAAACGATCTACGCAACGAACTTTGAAAATTATCATTCTACGTATAATACTTTCAAATTAGGGACGATCTATGCAAGATTACCGGGAATTAGCAGGTTACAAGCTTTGAAAAGTTACAATAATGGTCCCTGTAGTTTGCGTTGACTTTCACCAGTCGTCCATTGATTTTTTTTCACTTAAAAAAGTTACGGTAATGGTCCCTATGGTTTGCCTTGACTTTCACCTTTAGTCCCTTGTGTTTTTATCGCTTTTATCTTTTTATACGTTTTAAATGCTTTATGCGATTTTATACGCTTTTATATGTTTTAAATCTGTTTTATACGTTTCACCCGCTTTTATACGGTTTTGTCGCTTATTTATATGTTTTCATCCGGTTTTTCGTCTATTTTTGTACGCTTTTTTAAGTTTTATTACGTTTCATCCGGTTTTATACGTTTTTGTACGTCTTATACAATTTTTGTACATTTTCATCCTTTTTTATACCTTTTCGTCCATTTTTATGCGTTTTCGTTCGTTTTTATGAGGTTTTATATGTTTTTATACGTTTTTTTGCGTTTTATATGATTATTATATGTTTTCATCTGTTTTTATACGTTTTCGTCCATATTTGTACATTTTATAAGTTTTTATATGTTTTCATCTATTTTATACGTTTTAGTACGATTTTATGCATTTTATACGTTTTGTACGTTTAAACATTTTATATGATTTTATGCGTTTTATCGTTTCATCCGTTTTTGGTTTTATACAATTTTATGCGTTTTATGTTTTCATCCATTTTATATGTTTTCATACACTTTTATACAATTTTGTGCGTTTTATAAAAATGGATGAAAGCGATAAAACGTAAAAATCATATAAACGATAAAAATCGTAAAACGGATGAAAACGATAAAACGCTCGAACGATAAAAACGTTCAAAAACGATAAAACAGATTTAAATGTATAAAAACGGATGATAACATATAAAACGATAAAAGATGAACACATATAAAACTTATAAAACGTACAACAAGCGGACGAAAAAATGGATGGCGTATAAAAATGTACAAAAACGGATTAAAACGTATTAAAATGTAAAAAAATGGACGAAAATGTACAAAAAAAGGAGGACATCATAAAAAAGAAGAAAATGTATAAAACATACAAAAATCATATAAAAACGGACGAAAATGAACAAAAACGTTCAAAAACGTATAAAAACGGATGAAAACGTATAAGAACGTACAAAAACGTATATGTAATTAACTCAAAGATTTATAAGTGAAAAAAAGGACGATTTATGTAATTAACTCACAAAGTTATAAATGAAAAAAAAAAAGACAAAGGACTAAAGCTGAAAGTCAACACAAACCATAGGGACCATTATTATAACTTTTTTAAGTGAAAAAAAGTCAAGGGACGACCAGTGAAAGTCAACGCAAACCACATGGACCATTATTGTAACTTTTCAAAGCTAGTAACATGCTAGTTCCCGGTAATCTTTCAAATTTGGGCATTCGTTAATATGCAAATGCAAAAGTGAAGGCAACAACGTTTCTGGTAGATCTTTCAAATTTGAGCACCGTCTAATGTCAAGATGTTGGAGGGAGGTGAGGTGTTGGAGTCCCTCTGAAACTGTTTCCAAATTGTCAAAACTCCATATTGATAGAGAAGTAAGAGAAGAAGGAATATGAAGATGAGACAGTTGACTCCAATTAGTTGCTGCTTCTGCTTCACCGATTAAGGTTAGGTCAACTAGTGAGGTTGGAAAGTTTTGTGGGCCCCATTCTGAGATGGGCTTCTTCAACAGCTCAATTGAAAGGACACGCAAGTTGGGAGGCCAAAGCCCAGTTGGAGCATCCATATCTGGACAATCCAATATCTTCAGATCAGTTAACGAGGTCTGCAATTGAAGGTCTGCAAATAATGACTCGGCCGTACTTTGACAATTCCATATTGTCAATCTGGTGAGGTGAATGAAGTTACCCCCAAAATCAATGATCGATGCCACATTTGGATGATCCAATATACCTACATTTTCAAGCATTGGCATGCTTTTGCTGTTGATACATAACCTTTTCTTCTCTCCTCCTTCACCCAACTCCTCCTCTAATATACCTACATTTTCATTACAATCGTAAAACTCAACTGACTTGAGCCTCTGCCCTCCTCCCGTTGAGAAAGAGACACATGCAATTGAATAACAACCACTGATTTCCAACGTCTCAATGTTGTTCGGACAACTCAAATGCTTGAAATTTTCACAATCAGATATCTCTAACGACCTAAGAGATGTTAGAAGGTTGCTCCCATAATTGTACTCCTCATCTTTTTCCCCTAAACTCACCAAGTTTTGACAATCATCTACTTCCAACTTCCTTAAATTCATAAGAACCTTACTACTTGCCTCTGTGTTTGATTCCCAAAAGTATCTTATTTCATTACACCATTTGACTTTCAATTCTTCAACTGCCTTAAGATCCAATATAACACCTCCCCACACCTCATTAGTAAGCCCTGAAATAGATTTTATATCCAACTTGGTGACTGATGGAGCTGCATGCACCAGACTTCTCAACAAACCAGCACCACATCCATGTATTCTCAAATCCGTCAATGATAGTAGTGGTGCTTTAAGTGAGACTTTAACCAAATTTGGACAATTTAAAATACAAAGCTCCTGAAGGCTTGGAAACACTGAATCTCCTTCAAGTGAGAATTCAACCAAATTAGGACAATCTTCTATACGGAGCTCTTGAAGGCGTGGAAACACATAATCTCCAACCCCACTTCTACTATTGGTTGACCATACCTCCCACCCCGGCATACCTTGAAACGTTAGTGTTTCAAGTGAAGGAAATGCAACACCAGTCCCAAGAAACTCTAAACCCACATCTTTCACGTCATCCATGTGTTTGATAGATAACTTCTTAAGTGACGGTAGTTGCCCGAATGGTGGTAGAGAAGTACACTTTTTACAGCCACGTATAGACACACTAGCCAACCGGTGAAACGAGGGATCCCCAACCCATTTTGGAAACTCTAAACCCAGATAGTTCACAATGCCTAGCCTCTTCAAACAATCATTATATGGCTTCAATGCGTCAAGGACATCGTTTTCAGCTGTGTCCTTTCGGGAAGCATCTGATACGCCACTCCATTCCACCTCAAACTCAGTAATTCTCTTTTGAGATAAGTCTGCTTCTCGTGTTTCCGTTGTGTTTTTTACTTTTTCCAGGCCCTGTATGGTAACTTTCCCACGAAGATTCTCAAAATCTTTAAGTTGGGTCATCGAAAAGTCATTTTCTCCTCCAATAATGATTTTAGAAAGAGTTTGTAGGCTTTTCAACTTAGCAACCCCTAATGGCAAGACTTTTAAATTTGGAGTATTTCTAATGTCTAAATGCCGCAAATTCTTTAACTTTAAGAAGTTGTTAGGTAAATTAGTTAAGCTATAACACCCAAAAACAATCAAGGTCTCTAAGTTATAGAGATCACAAACATTTTCAGGTAAATGTTTGATATTAGTTCGAGATAAATTGAGATACCGCAAGTGCTTCAAACAACCAATAGACTCGGGTACCTCACTTATCGCATAACCACTCAAACTTATTACCCTCAACAATGGTAGCTGGGGAAGTAAGTCAACTAGAACCTTATTCGACAAGTAGTTTCGCCAACTTCCTTTCACAGACAAGATTGTTCTCAAACCTTTAACACCTTCAACTACCTCAAACTTCTTGTAAGCTACATATTGCTCAGAAACAAATGATATATGACGACACTTATCCAAAGCTTGTTTCCTAACATTCTTTCCCAATTCCTTCTCTAACCTAAAATAGAAATCTCCAGCAACAGAGGTGGCCAAATCATTCATCAGATCATGCATAACAAACAAAGACTCGTCATTAGGTGAGTGTTGAAAAAATGACCGTGATAACAACTCATCAAAGCATTCATTACCCAAGAGTTCTACAGTTGACTTGCTTGGACGTACTTGGAGCAAAAATCCTTCCGCCATCCACAGCAGAACCAAATCCTGCTTGTCAAACGCATAGTCCTTTGGGAACAAGGAGCAATATGCAAAGAGCTGCTTTAAGTAGGCAGGGAGTTCACGGTAGCTTAGTCTAAGAGCCGGAATAATCTTGCCTTCCTCTTTTAAGCTCCATATCTCACTGTCCTTTATTTCCTTCCATTCTTCTTCATCTTCTTTTGTCCTCAATAGCCTTCCAAGGGCTATTAAAGCCAAAGGCAAACCATCACACATTCTGACAATGCCTTCACCAGGTGCTTTAAGTCTCGGATGTGAATCAAAGTTATTTTCACCCAATGCGTGTTTAGCAAATAAACACATGGCATCGTCATGAGAGAGACTTTGCAAATGGTTTAATTTACCACAACCCAATTCTCTGAGCAACTTCTCCTTCCTAGTTGTCATGATTATTTTACTTCCGGGAGCACATGCTCTCAAAGGGGCCACTAGTGATTCCCAATCATCACTATTTTCACTCCACACATCATCCAGCACTAATAGAAACAACTTATCTCTAAGTCGATCTCTAAGAGATACTTGAAGGAGATTTAGATCTTTAAATTCTTGTGTTTCCCCGGTCACGGACTGAAAAATAATGTTGCTCATACTGAAGGTGTCCCACTCATCAGACACACAAACCCAGGCCTTAAATTCAAAGTGATCATTCACTTTTTCATCTTCATACAATAATTTAGCAAGAGTGGTTTTACCTACACCACCCATACCAACTATGGGCACGATGCTAAAGTTTTCACTATTACGCGGTTCATCAACTAACAGCTTGAGAACCAATGCATCCTTATCACCTTGTCGGCCAACAATCCTAGATGGGTCTACCAAAGAGGTCTGGGATTGTCTATTTTTATCTTTTGGCCTATCATCCTTCACTACTAAACTTCCACTCTTCACCGTTAAACCAAGAGATTCTTTTTCCTTTTCTAGATCTAGTAACTTGTTGGTGATATTATCTATCTTAGGATACAGCCTACTACTTAGACAGAAGTTTTTGCAACAAGCTGGAATGAGCTTTCTTAGCTTGCTGGTGCTGGCTCTGGATTGGTCGGTCAACTCCTTATGCATAGCCTCGGTTGCCAAGTCTTCAAGTATGTCATCTATCTCATAAGCCAGATGCTGGAGATCATTGAGCCATACTTGAACAGCTTCATTAGCTATTTCTTTATCCGAAGCATCATTGAGCAGTCCTTGGATCCTGGACAAAGTTCTCCCTAGTTTCTTCAGATCAGAATGAATTCCCTTCGCTCGAACAACTTGTTTCACGGCTTCATCGGCCAACTTCTTAAAAACGGCTTCAATAAGGGTAGAAGCAATGACTTCAGCCATTTTTTTTGTAGTAATTACAGTAAACTTGAAGCTCTTTAAATCTGAATAAATGGTAGGTATATGTGAATTGAGTGAGGTTGAAGAAAAGTATAGATCTTTACTTACAGCCAAAAGGAATTCAAGATTGTCCACCAACATCACCCAGCATTATGCCTGAATTGAGTGAGGTTGAAGAAAAGTATAGATCTTTACTTACAGCCAAAAAGAATTCAAGATTGTCCACCAACATCACCCAGCATTATGCCTGAATTGAGTGAGGTTGAAGAAAAGTATAGATCTTTACTTACAGCCAAAAGGAATTCAAGATTGTCCACCAACATCACCCAGCATTATGCCTGAATTGAGTGAGGTTGAAGAAAAGTATAGATCTTTACTTATAGCCAAAAGGAATTCAAGATTGTCCACCAACATCACCCAGCATTATGCACTTTAAAATGAATGGTAAGAATGCAATAGCTACAAAAGTGGGTGGACCTCACAAATAATGTTAGCAACTATGAGATTCACCCAACAATAGAGGTGCACATTTCGGTTAACCGGTTTGGTTTGACGACCGGTCAAACCCGAACCGGTTTGAGTCAACGTAAAAAAAACCCGGTCGGGCCGGTTAATCGGTTCGGTTCCGAACCGGCTGTGAGGATGGAGAAACCCAACCGGTCCAAACCAGTTTGGGCTCGGTTTGGGACCGGTCTACACCGGTTAACCGGTTTTGACCGGTTCTAGTATTTTTTTTTCGTTTTCCGTCGTCGTTTGTAATCGTTTTCTTGTTTCGTGTATTAATAAACTAGAACTTTTATTTAATAGAACGGAGAATACATGATACATCACACATAACATATAAACTTAAAACACAACACATAATAACTTAAACATAAATCATCGATAACTTGATAAGATACTCAACGTCAACTCGAGGTCTCGAATCAGGCATCAACTGCAGGTGCTTGGCGGCAATTCTTCTATGTGTGAACCCTCAACGGCACGCCGGAAGTGGGTTTGAATAAACAAAAACAATACTTACATTGAGCCATTCGCTTGCCATCCGACATTTCGAAGTAGTTGTAGTGAGCCCAAACCTTGGGATTACCGTGTGCACGGTCTACCGGAAAATAACGAACAATAACTGGTGGCAGGGGTGGCGGAGGCGGTGCAGGATCACCCATTAGTGAAATGCTTCATATTTTTATTTTTTAGAGTGTAATTTAATTGTATAAAAGTTGCAAAAAATAAAAACACAATCTATTTATTTATACTAGTCTTACAATGGCAAACTTGTAAATATTAAAAAAAATCAAATTTTGAAAATTTACCCGCCTTCCCCCTCAAAAATATTCAAATTTTGAAATTTTAAAAATTTTATGTCGGATCGGTTTGACCGGTTTTAACCGGTTTCGGACCGGTTTATAACCGGCTGTGAAATTTAAATTTTTTGAAAAAGTCTTTGCCGCCAAGGCCAAAATTCAAAGATTTTAAATATGGGCTAAATATGAGAATGCACTTTTTGCTCAAGGTGTCATCACTTTTTAGGAAAAAAGTTTGGGTATTTCCAAAATAAACTTTGAGACTTGCGACTTTTTTCTTCCAATCTAAGAGTGCCAAGTGTCCTGACACTTTTCAGAATCCAATCATTTTCGTACCTATGATATATGGTCGACTAATTTCCAGCGTTATTTTAAGATTCGAGCGATTTTTTTCGATATTTTCGAGAAAAAGTCAAACTTTAGAAAATATTATTTTATTCCTTTGCTCCTTCCCAACGTCAAGCGACTTAATTAAGCGAATTAAGTTGAGCGGTTTTAACAAAATAGTACTTTTGCATTGTTATGCAATTTTACACCACGGTAAAAATACTTTTTACTTATCGCATATCTTTCCTAACCAATGAATTAGAATAACACATACATTACACCCCATTACAAAATTACTCCTACAAGTCAAGAACTATCGCCTTCTCGAACTCGCAAAAAATGTTTCAGATTCGGTATGTATTTTTATGTTGTTATATATAAATTGTTCAGATATTTGTTTTTCCCTTATTTATTTGAAATTAATCATGTTTAATAGTAGTTTTGCAACAACAATTTTTTTTATTTAAGTTAGCAAAAGGTTTTAGATTGTGTTGGGGTTTGTAATTTATCTGGTCTGAGATGTGATTCTTTGTTGTTCTACCTTTTTGCAATAAATGCATTAAGCAATGAAAATGTATTTGGTATTTGTTACAAAATTGTACTGTGAGGCTTGGATGATTGAATGCAGCTTTGTTACTCCTCTTATATGTAATTAAGTAGAATATGTTTTTTATTTTATTTATTTTTATTTTTTTTATTATTTTATTTTTTTATCTATTTTATTTTTTCATTTGTAGGAATATGAGGTGAAAATCATCATCAGAAGTAAACCAAACTACTTTTCTTTAATAAAATCCAAGTTGGATAAAAAACGAAGGAAGTTGTTTCGGGGAACTTGTTTCGGTAAATGGTTGGACCTTTCTTATTTTGACCACGAAGCACATATGATAGATTATATTTTACAAAAGCAATGTATTCCGAATGAAAATCATTATGATATGCCGATTGTATATTATATTGACGAGCGTCCCCTACATTTCGGTCGTCCAGAGTTTTCACTTATCACTGGTTTTCATTTTGGGAAAGTAAGTTTTGAAAAATATGGATCTGGACACCTGAATTTTATGTCAAGGGTTTTCCCAAAACTTTCAGGTTCAAAAATTACAAACTTAGATATTCTTGGCCTAATTGAGGATGAAGAGGCATTTGGTATCATATGCGACGAAGATGCATGACGTCTTTGTCTATTGTTAGCTTTGGAGGTTATCTTCATGGGCGATTATTGGTCCAGAACTTGATGTTTCTCTCATGCGATTAGTTGAAAACCTAGATGATTGGGATGCCTTCCCATGGGAGAGCATATTTGGAGGCATTTGTATGATGAAATATTGGATGTTGCGATAAACACAAGTGGGATTTCTTCAAGGTATTAACAAAGACCACAAGTTTGTTCCAACCTATACACTGTCAGGATTCGTTTGGGCTTTCAAGGTTAATATTTTATATATCAATATAAACTGGATTAATTTTATTATATGTTATTATTTTTAACTGAAATTCCAAAATCCGTATAGATATGGATACTGGAGTCTTTTGAAAGAAGCATTCTATGGTGGAATAAAGTTCCTGATATTATGCCAAGAGGAGTAGCGTGGTCAAACAATACACCCTTCAAAAGATCTGATTATAAGTTTCTTTTTGGAAAGGTAAAAGTAATATTTAAAATGTTCTTATTAATGCAATCTTTTTCTACATTAATGCAATCTTTTATTGAACATTATTATTTGATTTTAAGGATTCCAATCTGTCAAAGAACTTACACCGACAATAGGCGAGAGGAGATCCGATTGGTATATAAAGTTTACGGCATTTTCCATGATTACATACCTAGAACTCCACCGGTGAAAACAACGCATCTTTACGACGAGTGGTTGAAGAAGATGGCAGCAGACGCAAACGTGGCAAGACCGAAGGAAACATTTACCTATTATACGCAGGAGGTGAGAGCAGATAATAGAGATCAACATAACCCGTGATCGTGTTATTACAGAGTTAAATAGCGTTTGTTCAAACTTGAGACAATTATTCGTGTTATTTAAGTTTTTGTTCAAACTCATAGACCCATCAATTATCACACGACTCATCGATAATAATATACGTCCTTTTTCGTGTTCTTGCTTGAGAAAGAAATGGGGTAATATATCCTTTTTTTTCGTATGTATACTTTGACATCATTTTCTGTTGATCGTAAAATAAGTTTGCACCAAATTTACAAAACAGCCCCTCAAGTATCCACTATCATGAACCTGCTAGCAGTGGATTGAAAACCACTAGCAGGGGTTTCATATACTCTATCGGTGGATACACGAAATTTACAAAACAAATTTCTTCAAGTATCCATTATCGTGAACCCGATAGCGGCTTGATTGAAAACCACTAGCGGGGTTTCATATACTCTATCGGTGGATACGAAATTTACAAAACCGCCCTTCAAGTATCCATTATCGAGAACCCGATAGCGCTTGATTGAAAACCACTAGCGGGGGTTTCATATATTCTATCAGTGGATACACGAAATTTACAAAAACAGCCCTTCAAGTATCCATTATCAGGAACCTGATAGCAGTGGATTTCAAACCACTAGAAGTGGTTTCATATACTCTATCAGTGGATACACAAAATTTACAAAACACCCCTTCAATTATCAGGAACCTGCTAGCAGTGGATTCAAAACACTATCAGTGGTTTCATATACTCTAGCAGTGGATTTAAAACTTAATTTGTCTTTCGTATTTATGCTTTTTATAAATACTTTTTTTTCGTTGTTAGGAGAAATTGGAGTTAACTAATGATCTTAGGCATCTTAGTTCACAGTTTTGTGATGAGCTTAATCATGATTTTCTTGACTTGTTTGAGTCAAGTCACCAAGCATTGATACTAGTTCATCGGTGCCTAGATGAATTTTCGATGACGATCTTGCGAAGGTAATTTACAAAAACAATGAACGAGTGTAAAACCCTTTCCGTACCATAACATATCATAACGATAGTTTATTTATAAACGTTGACGAATTTATTATCCAAGAAGAATTAAGGTTGCGACATGAAGAATTAGAAAGTGCCGGTTAAAAGAGCGTGATTGATGCAACAAGAGAAGAGGATAAGAATGGAAGAGGACAAGTTGATAATGAGGGAAGAGGAAAAGAGGTTGCGATATGAAATGAACGGAAGAAAAGGGCGAATCAATCATGAACTCGGATCATATGAAAGCCGAGAGCGCGTTTTGCGCTTTCAAGAGGAGTGAACAACGTTCAGTGAAGCTAATTCAGATTATTGGACCAAGGCATATCTTTGAAAAGAAAAGGCGATGCTCTAGCTTACCGATCCGATATGAGTGAAAACTTAAATTTGTCACGCCTTGGGTTGAGGTATGAAAATACTTCATGACAACCTTTTAAAATATATCTTGTTTAATCGTTTCATATACTAGGATCTTGCACGCTCCACCGATGTCACAACGAGTTCGGTTTACAAATGAATTTGACGAATTTCTTGGACAAATTGGACCGCTTAATCGCAAGTTTCCTTGGTGTGACGATGTGTGTGGATAGAAGGTTTTGGGAAAGTTTGGTTTGCTTAGACCCCCAGAAAGGTTGGCTAAGGGATGAGGCAAGTACTCATACAACTTTACCTACTGAATTGATTTTTATAACATTTATCACACTCATTCATGTTTCAAATTCTGACACATAGAGTTGTGGGTTAATTACCTTTGGCATGTTAGGCCCGATCACGGTGATTGGGCGATGGTTAGTAGCTATTTTGTTCACCATCGTTACAAAATTATTTGCCGTTGTGGTATGCTAATGGTGAAAGATACTCTATTCCATGGTGTGACGTTAAACACGTAAGTAACGATATATATATATATATATATATATATATATATATATATATATATATATATATATATATATATATATATATATATATATATATATATATATATATATAATTATGCCGATTAGCTTTTGCCATATATTAATGTTATGTTTGTGACCCAAACGTTGTAGGTTTTCATGCCTATTAATGAAACTGAGCTCATTGGTGTCTTGCGCTTTTGGAGATAGACACCGGCATTGTTACCTTTATGATAGCGGTCAAACTTTTGAAGAGGAATGGCGAGAGTTTTATATCAAACCGAGGGAGTGTTTGTGTTTGGCTATTTATTCATATGTCATAAGAATTAACACATAACCGTTTAACGTGTTTTAAAACATTAGATTTTTAAAACAAAGGCTACTTTTGTCCACAACTACAATTACGAGGTCCTAGCACAAGCGCAAGTATTTGAGAAGAAAGGCATTGATCCGGCAAGTTATTTCATTACATTTACTGTCGCCTAACAAGTACCGAAGCAGGCCGGGATATTTGGTGATTGTGGTATTTGGGTATGTATTTTTTTATACCGCTTGGCTTTTGGTCTATCAATGGATGTGAAGGATCGTATTCAGGCTGCGCTTTCATACCGTGAACAAATGGCTAGGTTTTTTTTTTAAGCACCGTGTTTGTGTTTAGTTATGTTCTAGTTTTCTTGATGTATTACTTGAAACAAATTGATAACCATATGCTCCCTTGAATGGTTTTAATTTTTGTATTCAACATGTTGTGTTATATTGTTGTGTTCAAACTAATGTAATAGGATAATTAGAGACGCTACAAATTTTACTAGTAATATTTTTCTAAGAAAATAAGCAAAAAAAAAATAAATAAACACACACCAAACTACCAAAGTATGGATATACAAAGTATGGCAAACCCATGCATGCTACTTTACAAGTATTGTCCATTTGGTATGCATTATCCAACATGTAAATTAGGCGACTTTTTTTTGGGTGAGTTTGACTATATCTTAGATACATCATTTGAGTATGGCTGTACTGTACTTTTTGGGGACTTTTCTACTGTTCACCTTTTTAGTACCTTTTATATTTTTTGTCACTATTATTAACCAAAACTAAATTTTATGTTACATATATTTTGTGTTTTTCAGACTTCTACTAAATATGGCATCACAAAACACGTAATCAAAGGCCTGTTATGAATTATGGTATCAAGAATGGTCGTAAGTTTGTCCATTTACTTTTTCGTCTAATGTTATCTTAAATATATTTTGTTTTTTGAATTATTTCCATTGTTACACGTAATGTCTCGAAACAGTCAAGAATCTTGGGTTTGATGTTTATCATGGCGGTCGCTTTTTATCCCTTAAGTTATTTAGGTGGAGATGTTTTACATTTGAGGTTACCTAGGTTGAGTAGGTTATCGTATTCTCAAATATGTGACATGCTGTTGAAAGAAATTAAGGAGGATATTTGGACTTGGTATTTTTGTCTTCCAAGTAGTAGTTTGGAGGAAGGGTTGACCCTTGTAGAAGGTGATAATGATGTCAAGAAACTGTATGACATGGATGAGCTCCATGGTCTAGTTGAGATCTATGTTTGTCATCAGCCACAGGTTCATTTAGTTAGCTACTATCACAAGAACTCGCTTTTGATTCCTCGACGATGAACCGATATCTAAAATTAAAAGTCACGAAAAGAAAAAAAGGATGTCGATATACATGGTTTGAAGAACTAATGGCATGGGAAGAAGAGGAAAAAATTCACCACCTACCTTAGGACACCTTATGCCAAGTCTTTTGTTGAAGCTAGTTTATTCGAGGAGGAAAGTCGAATTTGGTGTTAATAATGACCTTGAATACATTCCTCCTTGTTTAAGGACTACAGTCCGACCTTATGTGTCGAATGACTTTGAAGATTCTGGGACACAGAAGTCCACTGTTACCGAGTGTTTGTCAAACGACTTCGAGATTAGTCCGTTAAGAGCTAAGAACCTTTTTAACGACTTCGAGGGTGCTGGTAATCATGACCTTCAGGATCCACTTTCTACTAGTTTACTCCCATCAAGTCAAAATAGCCCTTTAAAGTGTAAGAGGCTTTTAATGATATTGATGGCCTTCCTACGATTGGAAGCTCTCTGCATTTCAATATGTGTCCAAGAAAAGTCGTTTACAACCGGTACCTTGAAATCTAGGAGATTATTTCATGAATTTGAAGCGCTTGGTAGTAATCAATCGATGATATGAAGGGTGATGAGGCAATCATTGGTTAATGATCAGTGATAGTTGAAGATTCCCACCGATGGTGCCATGTCATACCCAACCTCTTCCGATCCAAGTAATTCGAAGGTATGATGAAGGCTACCATGTGGTAGTTATTTGATCTTCCGGGTGGTATGTACCTGTTAAACAATTTGTAATTTTGTTTTCCATGCATGATCAGTAGTTAGTGTATGTTACAAACTACACTAACTAGTCATCATGTGGTGAAGGCTAGTTAGTGTATGTTAGAAACTAGTATGTGATGATGGTTCTACTACCATGTGTATGTTACATTGCAATTATTTTGATTAAATATCTTGATGTCTATCGCGCAAGTATCTCGATAACAAAACTACAACAATCATCTCAATAAATTATTTCATAGATAAGATTTTCAACACAACCATTACATTGTTAAATTTTAGACTCATAACATTTATTATTCAACCATTACATCCATTCAAACAGTACTGCTAGAACCACATCCTTCTTCAGTTGCTTTCCTTTCCTTGAGTTTTTCAAAGAACTCTTCCAGATCTTTAATCCTTTTTTCCAATGCCTTAACTTTTTCTGGTGTAATGCCATCTTGGTTCTCCTTACCCGTAACATCACCATCCAGCTTTTTCTTCTCAGATAAGTCTAAAGACATTGTGGATTGTTGTATGTGTGCTATCAAATTGTCATGAGCATCCTCTTTCCTGTTTGGCATTTGTTCATAATTACCTTTGCCAGATATGTTCAAAGCCATTGTGGATTGTTGTATGTGCACTATAGAATTGACTCTATTTATGCTTATTATAGGGACATGTGTTTAGGCGGGAAAATTATTTTGGCGGGAGATTAGATAAGCGATATAGTCTGAGCGACTTTGTTAAAGCGATCTTTATGAAACACTAAAACCTTATCTTTTAGCTATTTTTGGCCACATCCAATTTCTACCCGACCAGAACCCTTGCTTTTTTCGTGCAACTGTCAATTTCGTGCTATTATTAAAATTGAGTTTCTCAAAAGGTTCGTGATCCTTTATTGTCATGGTCCCCCATATCAATATTGAATGTATTTTATGTTTGAACATTCTTTATCAAAATTTTAGAATTAACTTAACTTTACATGCTTGTAATTGTTTATAAGGTAATCATGGCAATCGAGTTTGTGGTGCGACCAAACATAACTTTTTACCCTGGGTTTCTTGAGCTTCCTCGATTTGCTGACCGTGCTTTTAATGGGAATCGACATTTATATTTAACTAGAATACAAAGACAACGGAAGAAAGTTAGGATTGTTGCTCGATTAGGAGGTCCCATTAGGATTGTAGGTAACAAATGGGTAGAATTTGTTCATGAAAACATGTATACGGATGTTCATATGTTATACTTTGTTCAAGAAGGTGATGACTCTTTTTACATTACTGGCTATGATTCTGATGGGTTGGAATTTGAGGAATATGCTGGTGTAGAAAGTCGTCATATAAGGTTTCAGAGTTATCGGCTGCCATACCCTCAATTTCCACAGGTTATTTATAAGAATTAATTTTATTTTTCACTTTATTTATAAAAAATAATTGTATTTTTTTACTGTATATGTTATAATTGTCCGGTGTTTCAGACATTTCCCGGTAATTTTCTAGACGGTATCGGGTTGCAAGGTACTGTTGTTGTTGTTGTTGAAGGAATGGAATTTAATGTGGATGTTACTTGGGGCTATGAACGAGGTCATGATCCTCGTGCTTTGTATATTATGGATGATGAGATGTGGTCGACTGCTCTTCAATATTCCGATATTGAATTTGGCGATGTTATTGTTTTTACTAAATTGGAGAACAATAGGTTGAATATAACCGTCTTTGGTTTCGATGGTAGGGCAAAGATACAGGGGCATTTTCTTGGTGTGACGCAATTGTTTTTTCCACAAAATGATCTTGACGATGAAGATGGAGGTAGGCTTGAAATATCATAATCATATTCATTAATATCATAACATTTATCTTTAAGATTTATTTTGATATTTTTTAAACAGGTGATGAGCGAATGCAACACATTTACCAATGGATTGGTCACCTTGATCATTTTGGTGAGCGAACTGATGTCTTTTACAGAAGGTCTAGTGAAATTCTTCCATTATGTAAACTTGTAAGTTTGTGTTTTGTGTGTACTTTTTTGTTTATGCATTTATATAATTTTATATAATTTTTGTAATTGTTACACACCAGGACATTACAGACCAATTTCTTCACAATCATCCTATGCATTTTTATCAGAATGCACTTTTTAGGAATGATGAAGTCGAATACATGATGCAAATTCAGATTGAGTATCATAGAGACAATCCATACCGGGTGAATCATGTGAATGCATTAGGTGACTGGACCTACTTTTTTGAAGATTATGAGTTTGAGCATGGAAAGATGATAAGGTTTAAGTTTATGTATGTAGATTCTTATGATGGTTTGGTGTATCCCGTTTTCCATATTTGTTAGGAAATAGGATAAGGTTTAAGTTCATGTATGTAGATTGTTATGGCATTTTAACTATTATTTCAGTTGTGGTCTGTATATACTTGTATTAGTTCGCATTTTATTTAGTTCGCACGTTTTTTCAAACACATTCGTACAATATTTTTACTTAAATGCCAATGTGCGCACTCCTGCACCACACTAATTTACATGGGGCAATATATTTCAACATACCCAAATATATTTATTTAGTTTGCACGCTTGTTCAAATCGCATTTTCGCACATTTTTTTACTTAAATGCCCATGTAGAAAAATATACAGTAGGTTTTAATTGAAATGGTACCGGGCACACATTTTGTTGAAATCACCTATAAATATTGAATGCACACTAACAAGTAACACACAAACAAACACTAACTAACAAAAACAAAAAATTTTCTCAAAAATGTCTAAAAAAGACTTCAGCCAACAATTTCCGGAACAAAAAGACTTCGGCCAACAAGTTAATGAAGTTGAAATTTTAATAGAAATGGAGACAGTAGAAAGAGAAGATGCTCTAAATGAGAAAGCCGAAATGGAGATAGCAAAAAGAGAATCTACTCTTAAGGATGAAGCCAAAAGGGAGCGAATTATGCTCCAAGATGAAGAAGTGTTGTTAGAGATGGAGGAAGCTGCTCGAATGGAGGAAGAAGAACGTCGTGACAGAGAATTCGATGCTTTGTACAAACAGTGGGATGAGAGCAGTTTTCAAGGTTGTCGTGAGTATCTTTACGACGATGGTTACGACTCTAACAACTCTCAAACTTGGGATCACCCAGATTATATTTAGTTGTGTCGAAGTTTACTTATCATTTGTTTCTTTAGTTTCTTTCATGGTGGTAGTTGTGTTCGTATTTGTATTTGTATTGTATTATTTGTTTGTTTCGTTTCTTTGTTTTGTTTCATGGATTTATATCTAATCTAGATGTTATTATTAAGAAAGTATATAGTGTAGCAACAATTATTATTATTATTATTATTATTATTATTATAATTATTTTGTTTGTTGCACATTTTATTTATTTATTTTATTTTTATTTTTATTTTTTAACTGCTTTTTACGCTATGAACGGTTATTAATTGAAATACGTAATTTATGTTTTTAATGGTGTTGTTAGTTTTTGTAAAGTTTAAATTCAACTCGGCGTTGTGAGAAAGTTTCTTTTTAATGGTGTTGTTAGTTTTTTTGTAAAGTTTATCTTCGGTTCGTAGTTGTTTATTTTCTTTGCGTGGATGGTTGGTGTATCCACTGCTAGGACATTTCAAACCACTGCTAGAGTTGATGAAACCACTGCCAGAAGAATGAATCCAATGTTTGAATTAAACCACTGCTAGTAGTGTTGTTTAACCACTGTTAGTATATTTTAAGCACTGCTATGTGACTTTTTATGTAACTATTAAAGCAAAATATTTTAATCGACGTTCTTACATCATATACATTGACAACTGTAAAGTACTATCACATATCCCAAAATATTCTGAGCGACGTTTTAAAAGCGCCTTTTTTCGTTGAAGCGATTTATGATACACTAATACTTTGTCTTTTATCTTTTTCTGCCCACATTCACTTCCAACCGACCAGAACCCTAGCTGCTTAATAATCTAATTCAACTGTCGTTTTCGTTCAATAATTAAAATTGAAGTGTGCGAAAGGTTCGTGATACTTTATTGTCATGGTCCCCCATATCAATTTTGTCTCTATTTAATGTTTCAATATTCGTATCTAATTAGGGTTTACATTTAAAATTATATATATATTTTAAAGTATTGTATTTACGTGTTCCCCGTAATGGATGGCACCTAGTTGGACTTCGGATCCTCGTTACTGCTTGACGCTCATGTTTTGGGGAGTTTTATTTCCAACCGAGGTATGAAAATGGGGGTGTTATTTATTGGAGTGTGTCCAAGGATAGGAAGCTGGACTATAGTAGTATGTGCCAGTATCTGAAAGAACATACTGAGCTAAATTTCCATTGTAGTATGTGCCAGTATCTGAAAGAACATACTGAGCTAAATTTCCATTCGTTGTTTTTCTGTTTACCACAATGTCAATTAGAGGTAGGGTTGAAACTAATAGAGTGTGATAGGGATGTGGCTGGCATGTATGACCTTGCTGATCGATATGGGAAGTTAATGATGTATATGGCACATAATCCCCAAAACTTATTTGATTTTTATTATCATAATCTTAACTTTTATGATTCTGAAGATGATTATACAACCAAATTGATTATACATGGAAGAAGATTAAAAGATGCAAGCAATATGACATATGATGAGCTTATTGTCAATGTCAAGAAGAAGCAAGCAAATTTTATTGATGTTGATGTCGATATGTCTGTTAGCCATATGGATGTAGTTGCTAAGCCTAAGGTTAAGCGTAAGTTGGTTTTCATTGAAGAGTAAGATAAAGCCTTTACAGGCAATCGATAAAAAAATTAAGGTGGTGCGTCAAAGTTACCAATTAATTCATATCAGTATATCACACTTACCACAGGACACGTATCCATATCGATTATAATTTTTTTTGATGATGTAGGTTATGTTTTCAACACTACGTTACAAGCCAGCATATCAATGGAGCAGGTTATAACACAGGTATGTTCCCACAAAAGTACTTAGTCAAACATAAATAAGTAAGTGCATATATTAAAATATCCAACAAAATTAACCTTAATAGGTTTATAAAACATCCATAAGCATAAACATAAACTTTATACATTCCTAACCATATATTAAACTCAAAAGACATATAAAAAACACCATAAGAAACCAGTTCAGTACACCATAGACTTGAGCTTCAATGAATGACATAAGCTCCTCGCCGCTTCTCGCTTGTTCACAACCTTCACCAACATGTTTGCAATGTCTCGCCAATCCTCATTTTGCAAAATATTCAACTGTGGAAATACTTTGCACACACGAATCAAAGGGATACAAAAGCTCCAACTCGCAATTACGAAATCCCTCTCAAGAACACGAGCCCCAATATCTTTGGCCTTTTGGTTAATTTCGCTCGTCCACCCTAGTGACAAGAACCTCCCTACGAAACTTCTCCACCATCATGTCTCTAACGAGACTAGAACCAGCAGCAGCAGCTAATTCCTCGCAGAAAGGTATTTTTGTAGTTAAATCTGCTTCGTCCATCATTTTCTTCTTTTGTTATTTTTTTTCTAACAAAAAAACACTTAAAATTTTGCTTTGGTTTATGTGTTTTTTATATGATTTATAAGCTGTTTTGATTTGATAGACACGCATAGTAATTATGGCCTTTTGACTTATAAGCCCTTTTGATTGGATAGCCAAGTTGATAACCAAAATACTTGATGAATTTGTTTACTTGATTGCCAGTTTGAACCTTTTTTTCTTTAATTTGACAGGTTTCCATGCTTGACAGTAATCGTGACATTATGAGACGGGTTTAAACATATTGCAAACGTGCATGGACTCAGAATAGTTGTGTAGCTAAATTGTATATTCGACAATTGTATTTAGGTGGCCTAAATGTATATGTCTTTATTTAGTTCCGTTTATTTTTAACTGTTAAGCGGATATTTTACATAGTTTTTTAAACAACCTTTTTTAAGCGATAATTTTTAAGCAAAAAACTTAGCCGTAATTCAAAACATTTTGAGCATGTATATCACCCAAGTATCTAGAACAAAGTATGGTCTTTTTATACAATAAGACATGTTTGGTAAAAAAAAATAAATATATATACAATAAGACATGTGTTTAATAGTACTATCACGTAATCCAATATATTCTGAGCGATATTTTTAAAAGCGCGTTATTATTCCAAATATAGTTACAAGTCAAATGCAAATCTTTTCTGATTTGAGGTCAAACAACAATAAGAAAAGTGTAAAAAGGTATTATCACACAAACCAATGTATCATGTAAAGTAGTTTCACATAAACCGATGTCTTCCGAGCGACCTTTTAAATGCGCCATTTTCATCTAAGCGATATATGGAATCTAAACCATTTGACCCAACCAAAACTCTTCTAGTCTCAATTGTAAAATTTAGTTACAAGTCAAATGCAAATCTTTTTTGTTGACTCTGTCACACAACAGTAAGAGAAAGTGTAAAGTATTATCACACAAACCAAAGTAACATGTAAAGTACTTTCACATAAACCTATGTATTCTGAGCGACTTTTTAATTGCGCCATTTTCATCTTAACAACTTAAACCGACTACACAAACATATTATGTTTTACTAACAAAAAATTGGATACAAGGATTTATGTATTTATTTTAATTATGTCGATTATGCGATATAATTTTTCTTTTTTAATTCAACGTCAATGTAGGTTGTTTTCTAAAACACAAAGACAAACAAGATTAAGATTGACAACGGCATAAAAAAAAGTAATTACACTTAACTAGTACATCAACACATAACCCACCATAACTAACCTAAATCATAGATTTACATAACCTAAACAAACATAAACCTAACATGAAGGTTTCACAAAGTCAAAGGACCATTGACTCAAGATGTTCAATGAAGGATAACAAAGAAGAAACTCGAGCACGCCTTTCTAAGATGGAGGTCCGGTTCTCACAATCTCACTCTATCTTCAATTTGCATCCTTCTCATGTGCCAAACAATGCAATGACGAGTTAGTTGGACCCACAACCAACAGCTCTCCAATAAGCACATCCTACGTTGTACATGACCGGTTAGCTCGTCAACCTTCTCCCCAGATCTAATTCATCACGAACAAGATCCCTAACTTCTCCCAATATTCCACAATCATCATAGATTTGATGGATCGAGAGTTTGTCAGACGGGATAGTTGATCCAAGAGGGAAGACGGGGGTTGGCCATTGTTGTTGTTGGTTGAGATTTAGAGAGGATTAAAAATAGAGCTTGGAAATATAGAGTGTTAAGCACAATAGGTGTTGGTAGTTGAGATAGGAGTTGTTAGAGCGGATTAAATAGAGTTGAATTATATAGTGATAAGCATAAAATGTGTACAAGTCATTTAGTAGTTTTAAAATAGAAGTGTAAAATGTATATTGTTTACATGAAAAAAAAATGTATATTGTTAAGAAGTTATCATCAATTTTTTAAACATGATGGATGTTTCTCATATGTTTTGATGCTCATTTCGCATGGGAAAAGGTGTTCATATATATTGTTGGATTTGGAGGACATATTTATGAAAAGGATAAACATTAAGGTTGCGTTTAGTTGGAGTAAAAATTTATTTGTTTTCTATGTCTAGTTTTTGTAAAAATTTAGATGGGATATATGTCTACACAAAACAGTTGAAAACATAAAAAACACGTTTAATTGATAATTGTATTTTGTATTTTTAAAAAGAAGGAGGGTTGGGAGTTTTCCATGAAGCTTGTTTTATATTATTATTAAATATGTTTTTTAAAAAAAACAACCTTTTTTTTTTCCGTTTTTGTATTGTGACAACAACACATATTCGATAAACATAATTTCATATATAAGCATCAATCGATAACATAAAATGTGTTTCCAAAATCACCAATGGTCTGAAACTATACCTAAGCTACGTATAAGCAGATGTTCAATAACTATTCGTATAATCCATTTACAAACATATCATAACACATAAGGCGCGAACTCGTGTAAATCAGGCGGTTGTGTCAGTTGACTTCCGATATCTTCTGCTTCTTCGAGTTTTACCAAAGCTTAACCTACGTATTTTAAATAGCTTAGGGTTTTAGGTAATGAGAACTATCCAAGCATCGGGTATAAAAAACACCGTTTAAACCATTAAGGTTGAGTTGGTCATTTTAACACCATCTTGATGAGGTATGATGGTGGTTTTGGGACATAAACCAAGTTCTTGGCAGGTGTTGGGTCCAACCCTTCATGTGTAATAGACTTTAAGTAAGTTAATGAGATCATGTTGTGTTCATATGCTTGTGATACAAAAGATTTGATCGTGTTTGCATACGACTATTTGAACAGTGTGTTTATGGTTGAGGGTTCCTGAAAACAAAGGAATGATGTTAGTGTGTCTACTTAAAGTGATATTATACCATTGCCCGACACCATTTCCTTATCCTTTTTACAATGCTCATCCCAAAAACTCACCTACAATTCTGTACTATATTATGAACAAACAAAAATGAAGTTTGCGTCGATGGCACGTGGCTTATTTGATGGTTAACGGCGACGAGGTACACGGTTTGTTGGTCCAGTAGATACAACACATCATGTTACGGCTTGTAATGGTTACCTGATGATGAGAGTTGAATCTTGAAGGGTAGAAAGGTGGTGCAAAGTGGTTTAGCCATGCGTAGAGAGTTCATAACTGTGTTTGTGTGTTTTTAGTGTGTGTTCTTTGTTGAGAAAGTCCATGTTTCTGCGTAACAAAGAGATGTCAGAGATGATTATAAGAAATAGATGACAGGGTTTGTAATGATAGTGATGGCGAGTGAAATGGAGTTAATGAGGCACCCTAAAAAACGCTTTCATATCGCTCGCCACCATTATACATCTATCATTAGCAACCATTTCATCTATCATGTAATCGTCTCTGATCTGTCTCTGTCACACAGAAACATGGACTTTCTCACCAAAAAAGACACACTAAAAACACACACTAAGTTAAACAATCTCAAAGCAAGCTAAACCCTTTTGCACCACCTTTCTACACTTCATGATTCAACCCTCATCATCAGGTAACAATAACATACCGTTGCAAGAAATGGCTTTACACTTTCCGGTATCTACCGGACCAAGAAACCGTGTACCTCCTCGTCGTAAACCATCATAGAAGCCACGTGTCATGGCCTATTGACTTCAATCTTGTTGTTTGATAATATAGGAGAGAATTCTTGGTGAGATTTTGTGGGAAGATCATTGTAAAAAGGAGAATGAAATGGTGTTGGGCAATGGTATAATAGCACTTTAAGTATACAAACTAACAAAGATTCTTTTGTTTTCGTGAACCTCAACCATACATGCATCGCTCAAATAGTCGTCCGCAAACACGATCAAATCTTTTGTATCACAAGCGATGAACACAAAGATGATCTCATTAACCTACTTAAAGTGCTATTACACATGAAAGGGGTTGGACCCCAACACCCTGCCAAGAACTTGGTTTTCGAGGACCAAAATCAACCATCCTACCCTTGTATCCTAATTGTTAAAATCACTTATTCAAACTTAATGGTTTAAAGGGTCTTTTTGATACACGATGGTTGGATAGTTCTCATTACCTAAAACCCTAAGCTATTTAAAATACGCAACGACATATCTTACCTTTTGCCCTCGACTGTGGTCGCGGCTTTGCCTCGGATTGGCACCCGTGACACCTAATCAATTTCAATTCCTACAACTAATCAATTGCATATAGTATACTTTGCTCAAGATAAGATCGAAACCGATATCAATGTTGTAATCACTTACAAACCACAATACCTAATAAAAAATATGAAAGTTATTATAATCACTTACAAACCACAATACGTAATAAACAAGAGATACCCAGCTAAGATTACAACTATATAACAAAAACCCATGAAGCTTTTTACAGTCAGTCAAGAATATTTATAAATAAAAAGTAGTAAACGATACCCGCGCGGTGATGTTGTGGTGGTGGAGGCGGCGCTATCTTCTAGTGGTGGTACTTAGATGAAGATGAAGGAGGTGAGGTGAAAGCAGTTGAGGTTAATAATTGGGGTATGTGTGATATTGGTAGTATGTGAGTTATAGGTTCTTAAATAGAAGTTAAGATGGAATCAGAAAATTAATGTGGGGAAGGTATAAGTTGTTGAGGAGTAAAATAAGTGGTTGACTTTTGTATTCATTAAGTGTTTGGTTATTTCACACCTTGCACTCTAACATTAATATATCATAAACTAGATAGATCGTGACCATATATACGGAAATTAGTTGGGCTTTTATTACAACGGTGGGTGCGATGTAATAATACCTATTTTAGAAAAACCTTACATTGTTTCGTAAGAACTTAGAATTAGAAAACGAGACACGTATATTGCAACTTAGTTTAAAAACTCGTAAGTCGTAAGTATAATGAGGATTTGTACCTAAATGTACCCACACGTGATTTTCATTCTTCCTTGGAGTTGACCTGATAATGTATACTTGGGGGGCTGTTTTGTAAATTTGATGAATCAACTGCTAGCGTATATCAAACCCCTGCTAGTGTTTTTCAATCCACTGCTAGCAGGTCCTGTTAATGTATCACTTGAGGGGCTGTTTGTGTAAATTTGATGTATCCACTGCCATCGTCTATCAAACCACTCCTAGTGTCTATCAAAACACTGCTGGTGGTTTTCAATGCACTGCCAGTGGTTTTCTTGATAATATATACTTGGGGGGCTGTTTTGTAAATTTGATGTATCCACTGGTATAGTCTATGAAACCACTTCAGGGGGCTGTTTTGTAATTTTGGTGCAAATGTATTTTTTCCCCCAAATCACTGCCAGTTGAAGTAATTGATCTTCAAATCACTTCCAATTGACGCTCAACATAAACCCTTACCACTTCAAAGTTCTAATTTCAAAATCCCACATCATATTCCATAACAACTCACAATGCCGTCGCAGTATTCAAACACCCATAACCTAGTTGCTTACTTAATAAAAAATAATCAATCAGATGGTTTTCATGGCATGATTGATTTTATCAACCACACTAAAATTAAGTTTGCATTAACTGTAGCACCCACAATTCTTAAAGACTATATACATGATTTTTGGGGTAATGCTGAGATACGGGAGCGAGATGGATTAGAGGCGTTTAGGACTAGGGTGGATGATAATGAGATTTTGGTGGATGAGGAAGTCATTAGAGGTAATTTGATGTTCGATGATACTAATGGAATAGTTAATCTTTCTGATAATGATATATTTCTAGGTTTAGAAAGATTAGGTTATACAAGAAGGGGAGACAGGTAAAATTTTTGAAATGTATGTTTTCTTCCGAATGGAAGTTTTAATTCACACGTTCGATGTGTCTCGAGTAATAAGACCACTGGTTTAATGAATTTCCTCCAAAATTGCAACCGCTTTAATTTGTCTATCCGAAGGAGGAATTCAATTGGTCTAGCATGATTTTGAAGGGTTTGTGCGTAATATTAGAAGAAAGGTAAATATTACTTGTATCCTAGGTTTGTTCAACTTATTGTGGATAGCCAAATAGCAGAACCTGTTGAACATAATACAAAGTATGAGGTGCATTATATGCATCCTAAGGTTTTTGCTCATATGAGAAACCAAAATCCTAATTTAACAATCCCAATTGTTCCATTGTTCCCTCATATGATTAATTTACCTATTATTCGTGATTTTGATGATGTAAATGAACCACAATTGACTGAACCTGAACCCACTGACACCGTAGTTGCACCTAATCGTTAGTACAGTGTAACCCCGACACCAACCCCGATGTTATGATTACTTCACCACTCGCACGGCTCACATTGTGTCGAAGTGATGAGGTACCGGAACATCAACATGAATTGACGGATAATGATGAACATCAACATGATGCCTTTTCCAATGAACCACCTCTCGGACCAGTTAACACAGGTCGAGTTAGGGATGAAAATCGTGAACGATTAAATGAATTGACGGTTAAATTTACAAAAATGGAGAATACGATCAGACAATTGAAGCACAGGATGTTTGTGATGGAGAAAGTTAGGAGACCTGGGCTTAGTGTTGTTCAAAGAATTAGGAAACATACTACGAAGGTGAGCTCCTCTGAAGATGTGGTTTTGGAGTACCAAAAAAAACAAGGGACGACTGAAGATGTGGTTTTGGAGGACCAAAAAACAGGGACGATCAAGGATTTGATTCGAGAGAGCTCTTGTTGTGCATATGGATGAGGATGTGGATAGTGTAGATCATGGAGGGCAATATGTGGTGTCTGATAAAGATGGGAATGAAGCTGTACTCGAGATCTTGAAGACTGTAGTAGATGATATACAGAAGGATGTGGTGCAGGAAAATTCCAATGGAAGTAACACAGAACCCACCGCTACAACTTCAAGTGAGGTAACCACACCAACTGATGTACAAGTTAAAGAGAAGGAGGTGGTGCAGGACACATCCACTGCTAGTGTTTGTGAACCCACCGCTACAACTTCAACTGAGGTAACCACACCAATTGATGTAGAAGTTAAAGAGAATGAGCTGATGCAGGAGAAATCCATGGCTAGCGTTTCGGTAACCACGGCTATTCTTTCGTAACCCACCGCTACAACTTCAAGTGAGGTAACCACACCAACTTATGTACAAGTTAAAGAAGGAGGTGGTGCAGACACATCCATCGCTAGTGTTTGTGAACCCACCGCTACAACTTCAACCGAGGTAACCACACCAATTGATGTAGAAGTTAAAGAGAATGAGCGATGCAGGAGAAATCCATGGCTAGCGTTTCTGTAACCACGGCTATTCTTTCAGAACCCACCGCTACAACTTCAAGTGAGGTAACCACACCAACTTATGTACAAGTTAAAGAGAAGGAGGTGGTGCAGGACACATCCACTGCTAGTGTTTGTGAACCCACCGCTACAACTTCAACTGAGGTAACCACACCAATTGATGTAGAAGTTAAAGAGAATGAGCTGATGCAGGAGAAATCCATGGCTAGCGTTTCTGTAACCACGACTATTCTTTCAGAACCCACCGCTACAACTTCAAGTGAGGTAACCACACCAACTTATGTACAAGTTAAAGAGAAGGAGGTGGTGCAGGACACATCCACTGCTAGTGTTTGTGAACCCACCGCTACAACTTCAACTGAGGTAACCACACCAATTGATGTAGATGTTAAAGAGAATGAGCTTGTGCAGGAGAAATCCATGGCTAGCATTTATGTAACCATGGCTAGTTTGAATACTCTAGTAGACAATATAGTAGTCTCACACACTGCTAATACTACCACGTCTACAATTGTCACAACTACATCTCTGCTTCACCACCTAAATCAAAAGAAGTTGAGAAGGAGGTCACAAGACAATCGATAAATTTAAGCAAAGTTCATCAAACCCTACACCTACCATTGCACCGGCTCCTATATTTCTTAAACCAACCGGACCTAAACCCTTGACTAAAGTTTGACTATTGGTGAGCCTTTGAATGTTAAGGTGGCTCTCACCGATATTGGAAAGGAAAAGGTATTCCTGAACCTGAGATAAAGTTTAAGAATGAAGAAGAGCAGATTGCTTATGATCATGACTTGGGTGTAAGAATTGAAGCTGCAGAAAAAGCAGAAATAGAAAGGAAAAGGCTACAAGAGGAGGAAGCTAATCAGAAATGGTTAGATGATTGGGAGGATTCACTATCATATCTTGAAGCTTCTAATAATATTGGGAATGAGTACACTCGTCAAGTGTGGGAACTGTTCTCTAATAATCAAAAAGCAAGAATCTTGTGTGAATGGGCAACAAGGTACAAAAAAGAGAAAAAGCAAGTCAAAAGAAAGAAACCTCCTACAAAGAGCGAGATGAGAAATACATACATGAAGATTATCAAGAATTCAGGCATACATGTTGGTGAAAATCTAAGAACATGTTCATTTGAGAGGATGAAGGAGCTTTGTCAGATGTGTTTGAGGGTTAATGATGATGACAATCCTATGAATTCTGAGAAAGAAGCAGAATGGTTAAAGAAGCAATCCAGTTATAAAAGACAAAAGGTGGATGAAGATTTGAAAAAGAAAGAAAGAACTAAGCAGTATTTTAAGGAGACTAATAGACCTACTCCTGAACCTATTAATCCTATTCCTTTAAAAGCAGTTCATCCTATTATGGATTGTCATATTGTTATAGAAAGAGGTAGAGAAGTAGTTGAGATTACAAGAGGTGATGGATGCAAATCCACTTATTTAACATTTGGGATCTTACTGGATTGTTTGACTAAGAGTGATTTGGACCAGTTGTGGAAAGTAATGAAGTTCAGATATGGGAAGTTAGGTCCAAATGGAGAGTTAGCTAAGTTTGTATGGGCTGCTATAAAGAACATGTTTGAACCTGATCTTGATGCTGAATATTGGTATGATTGTGAGGTGGTTGAATGGCTATTGTACACATACTGCAAGGTTCATGGTGTAAAAACTAAAAAAAAGGATAGGTTTTTCATGTTCGTTGATAGGGATTATCCTTTATCAAAGAATGTGGCAAGACAAATGCTGGTAGCTAAACTCAGTTCAAGAGGAACAAAGGAGACACATCCTATAATTGATCCACTCTTTAAAAAGATAGAGAAGATTGCAGACCTACAAGGAACCTACTGCCAGAGGTAATTAAACCAATCCTAGAAGATAGAATCAACTGCTGATGTTTGAATGCGGCTAGTAGTAAAGTGTAACGGATTAGGCGCAAAAATTTGGAAATCAATAAATTGATGCAAAAAAGGTCAGACGATACTTTAACAATGTGAAGTTAATGTCTTCGATTGTTCAATTTTTGTTATTTTCGCAAACTCATTTTAAATTAAAATCCCATATATTCCATAGGTATACGCCGGATATGATGAAAAGACAGAAGATTCAAGACCATCCAACTATTGAAGACAAGATAAAATGTGAGTAAAACTCCTACTTACTAGGAAACTTTATTGAATAAACTATGTTACTAGGAAAGCACGCACGATATAACACTAAGTACTTGGAAATCAGATACATTATAGCACTAATTTCTGACTATGGGCATGTAGTACTCTTAGTTACTAGGAGATCACATACGATATAACAGTTAGTACTTCGCATATCACACAGTGCTTATAGCGGCAACGTAGCCTCAAGCTTATGAATAAAGAAATTCTTGTTTCGAGCACTCAGATCGACTTCGCCTGCCAAGATATTCATTTGCATCACTTTGTGTTCACTAAGGCAGACCTGACATTGTTTTTGCTTACTTATTTATGGAATGATGTTGTGTGAAAATATACTTGCAAGTTTGCTGTTAAATAGACAAATTGAAAGGTAAATAAATAGTCAACAGTTGATTGTATAACATTCTCACAAAGTAACATAAAAAAAACAATAAAAGCAAGCCATTCCTGTAGCTATTATTATTCAAGTAACAAACATTGAAAATTCTAGATGACCGATAAGTTGTGCTTCCATTGTGTTAAAGTTCAAATTGAGTAACTATAATCGTCCAAATGAATAACATTTTCAATCTGTGTTGTGATCGAATGTTGTTAGGAACGATGTTTTCGTGGAGTAGATGATTCACATTTCCATACGAAATCATTGTTTGATTGAGCACTTGCTTCTCCCTGTTCGACCTCTACACGCGTCCTCCGTCCTCCGTGTCGTTCTTGTTCCACCGCTTCTTCATTAGTTGTAGGGGTGCACGATTGTGAGTTTCTTATATGTTTCGACATGTGACATTAGTTCAAACAACCATATCGATAATTACATTAAAATTATACACATTGAAATAAAATATACAAACACACTTGCCTTGCTTGTCATCAACGGTTCAAGACATGACCGCCTTGTGTGTCCCGCCTTTCCACACCGCCATGTGTTTTGCTTTCTCGCTCTTCCCCGTGATCGGATACGTGTTTTTCTTTGGGTCTTCCAGGTTGTCGCTTATCCATAGCAGGAGGTTTTACGGTTTGCAAGTCATCAGGAGTACGCCACAAGGATACATCTTTTAGAGGATAAACCCTTGCTTCATATGTATTTTTTAGTGACGTTTTGTTAAACCAATCCATAGCCCAACTGCTAGTGTCAGTCATCCCTTCAACTCTAGACACAGCACAAACATGACCACAAGGTAGACCAGATAGCTGCCATTTGCGGCAAGTGCATTCTCTGTTGTCAAAGTCAACAATATGAACATGTTTCGGATCAGTAACTTGGTAAATCTTGTGCATCTCAATTCCGTTAACACCCCAATTAGCACTCTTTGCCATTCTATTGTTTACTTTTGCATTTGCCCATTCGCTAAGTTCATCAGTTGGAGCATCTGAAATAAAAAAATAATAATACATTTTCAAGCGACGTGCCAAATATGTAATAAACCAATTATAGTATACAGTTTTTTTTAAGTTACCTTTGTATTTTGCTCGACGTTCAAAATACCATTCTTGTAAAGCCTTGGTAGTACTCCATTAGTGGGTTATTGGAACCTTCCTAACATCTTTGGTTAAAGAGTTTATCGATTCAAGACTATTTGAGGTCAAATAATTGTACTGTTTGCGAGGCGATAAGCACGCGACCATTTATCAAATCCGACTTCATCTTTTAGTTTTTATACACATCGTTTTTTAATGATCGAATCTCGTAAATTGAAGCATCAAACTCACCGCCTGTAAGCTTTGCATGTCCTCCAATATATAGCCTTCCACTTTCTAGTTTTCAAAGTGCGCTTTATCATTAAATGCCGACAACAAAACCATGAAACGCTACTGGGAAAACGGTACTACATGCATGTGCAATTCTTGGGATGTCTGCGGAGATGATGGCCAAATATTTTACTTCACCAATGCATTCTTTAAGTTTGCTCAAAACCATGTCCATGATTCATTGGTCTCACCTTGAGAGACACCGGTTGCAATAGGTATAATCGGTTGTTGCCGTCCATCCCAACAACAACCGATTCGTACTAAGGTATCTCCCTTTAAGATGTGCGGCATCAATGATTAGCAATGGTCGCATAAAGCGTGAAGCTCCGAATCTATTTTAGATCAATCGAAATTGCTTAATTAATAAAATTTTGATAATAATGAAGGTATTAATCGAAATAAAAGATAATAGAATTTATGGAAAACTTACAAACAACACGAAACCAATGAATACCATCTTAAACCGATCTGTCTCATCCGTCTCAATGTGTTATTCTTGTCCCTCATTTTGCAACTTTAAGTTATAGCGATGTCTGACAATCGCTCAAAAGACTCCCTAGGACAACCGCTCAACAACGTAATGCAATGTTTTTCCCACCCCAAGCTCGGTAGTAAGAAATGTCTACTTTCCAATCAACATTAAAATCTTTTTATGTCCGCACCCGTATATACCCGTTTGGAATTCCTCAATTTATCAACAAGTATGTGACCCAATAATTTTCGGGTAGCATTTCGATGATTAGGATGAATTTTTGTTACGGAACATGTATGATGATCGTTAATGGAAGTAACATAGAAGTATCGCTAACAACACTTTTTCGTGCGTTAATGTACCAGGTTGCAACCTTCAACAAAACAAGCTACACCTGTACCTTTTCTTACATGAGTTAGTAACTTTATACTCAAACATATCAACCAACGCTTTTATTCCTATTGCATAAATGCATCCTTGCTTATCATAAAACCAACTACCCACCTTTAATTTAGATACTACTGAGGTGTTTATGGTTACTTAGCTTTTTAATTATGGGATCACCGAATGGGTGGATCGGGGATATTTAGAAATGTGGTTTTCCGCCAACTAGGATGCACATCTACATTAACGTTTGCACTGCACCCTCGTTATTATGATCTTCAACTTTTGGTGTTTGAAAATCGATTCTTGAGGCAACAAAGGAACATTAAGATCAATATCAAGAGTCTTAGAAGAAGTAGGCGGCTTTACCTCGGAAGATTTCTCGATAAGTTTGATGTATAGCGTGCGGATCAAGTTCTCGCTTACGGCATATTTCATGAGCGAAGAAAGAAACATCATCATCACACCACATGAATTTTGGTTGAAGCGGACATGTAGTATAAACCGATGATCTTATCTTTAATCGATATTTGTTAGTGAGATAGGTAATCACCAGGTAGGTGATGTTAATCGGAAGTAAAACTCACGAATTGATGTCTCCAAATCCAAATAAAGTTTGAATTTTGGGAATTAGCCAAAGTCATTTTTTGGTATTTGTGTTGGGATTTGTGTTCACTGCTCGGGATTGTACAAAACAATAAACAAAAAAAATCGCGAAAATAGGACCTTTAGTCGCTCAATATAAAATTCGCTTGAACTTTTCCTCCACAATATTCATTACCCGCTCATTCACAAAGTATATTTCCGCCAAATTAGATGTGACTCTACTATAAAAGCGTCAAGTTTACTCATTGGGTAAATAAAACAATGGCTCCCTCCTCTGCCTCTACCTCCAGATCCAATCGAAAGCCATTGGAATACTACATCGATGCTATACACTGCGAATGTCCAAAACCATTACCGGTGGAAGTACAAACCTCTTGGACCCGGACTCATCCTGGTAGAAGATTCAAGGCCTGTCCAATTTATGTAATATTATTATGCATTATACTTATTTTACTTGTTAGGTTGAATATGTGAATTTAACAAATTTTATTTTAGGACAAAAAGACCAAATGTAACTTCTATGGGTTCCTAGACCCGGAACTACCAACTCAGTATTACAAAGATTTGTTTTACAAGGAACATGAGGAAAAGAAACATTTAATGAAGATGGGAAAGAGTTCGATTTGGATGAAGTTATTGAGGTTTCAAACAATGATATCATGAAAATGTTGGATGAGTTGACTTTTATCAAGTCAAGAGTGCAAGTTCATGACAAAGTTGTGTTGGTTTCGGTTGATTGTTCTCTTGGTCTTTGTAGTTTGGTTATGGTAATCTATTTAGCAATAAGTGTTATGTAATATGTATGTTATAGTCTTTTACCAATAAGAATTGTATGTAGTCGTTTTGTAGCAATTAACACAAAATGTTTGTTGCAAAATCAACAGTATCACAACACGTATATTTGGATGGTATGCATGGGTGTTAGGAATATACCAAGTTGCGCTACACATACATGCATAAGAAGTTGTCTTTTGATGCCCTTCACAGACATCCAGTTTGTGGTTACATTTGGTTGAACAACAAAAGTCTAAAACCACATACAAGCCATACCCAAAGAGATGAAATGCATCTTTATTCATCACTTGTATGAACAACCACCTTATACTTCCAAAAGTACTCCACCATATGTTCTCGATAGGCCAAAGCAACTTGAAGAGGGTCATCAACCTTCATACTTAAGTTGTTACCCAGCCTGTGCAAAAAAATACATACCCAAACTCCGCAATCACCGTATGCATTGGCTTGTATAGGGACATCATCCGCAACTCGAAATGTGATCTTATAATCGAAATGATATTGATTTGGCTTGAAGAACTTTACACAAGTTTAGATCTTGTGGTAGCTTTCTCTCAAAAGTGACCCTCCATTTTAAATTCTTTTCTCTCGTCTCGGGTTCGGCGTACTAGTGTGTCATAAATTGTTATAACTCCGACGCAATTTGCAACTCGGCGAGAAACCAGTGGCACTCGGCACGTTCACGGAAAGTATACCTAAATGTGATCAAATAATCCTTGTCATAATTCATCACATTTTGAGCATGTATATATTTACCCAAATATCTAGAAGAAAGTATGGTCTTTATATACAAACCTTCTCGACACTAGACCATGGCAATGGATAGCGTTGACCCGATGGCGTAGTAGGTGCGCATAGACCCTTCAAGGATAGAGGAAGAGAAAATGGTCCAACCATAGCCCAATCGGCATTGCCTTACCTGAATCGCCACATTAGATCAACCCGAGATCCGATGTCGCAAATTTTTTATAAGCAAAATACCGGTAAACTAATTCAAAAAACTAATTAAATTTTTTATGGAAATTAAATATCTGTTAGGTACCTCATCTCCAAGCCATCCTTTTTTATTGCCTCTTCCATAACCCAACAAAGCCAACCAAAATTTTTGATGAACAACGATGTCGCCAAGACCCCAAGGAAAGCTATGCGATGACTTCAAATTTTGTTTTATAAAGCTATCCATACACGCTGGTTTAGTAATCTTGTTGATATCAAAACCTTCAGGACGTGACAGATCCTGAAATTTTTAAAAAACAAGATTAATGTATATGTCTTTAAGATGTCTGTTTGTAAATGTAGTTCTCCTATACCTCTACCCATGTTTCCAACTGATTATCTTCACCACGTGGTGGATTAATATCTTTTCTCAGTCTTTTGGAACGTCGTTAGGCAACTGTGGAGTTGTGGGAGGGAGATTCACATATGGGTCCTGCAAACACTTGCCCACCTGCTTTGTCCTTTTTAAGTCATCATCTTCTTTGAAAACAGGAGTACTCTCTTGGGTAACTTTCACATCACTCTCTTTTGTAAATTTGGCCTTTCTAGTTTTCTTTATTGGTAGGGCATTATAAGGTGACTGTCTGAACTTACTTGCATTTCTCTTCCTTTTACCCCGCATGAAAACATACTATACAAAAAAAATTCATCATTGAAATAACATCAAACTTTTGAAGTACATGTGGTAACTTTAATAAATAATGTAGTTGTACCTCGAAGTCAGAGGCAAAGGCTTCCGCTTGTCCATCGAAGTATGAATCATCATCTGTCTTGCCTTCACAAAGATCATTATCAATTTTGTCTATTACCGCCTTGGTTGACAACCGATTTGCAACCGTAACTCAACCCCGCTTTCTTTCTCCTTAATGTGGCCATCAACATTGTATGCTTCATTATGAATAACCGTATCTCCAAGATGATTCATATGCTCATCCCCCATCCCTGCCATTTGTGACACCTCTATAGATTTCTCATCAACATTTAACACTGCCTCACGATCATGAGAGTGTTCATCAACAGAATTGCAATTAACAATGACATTTTCATTAACTTGAACACCCTCTATAGATTTATCATCCACATTTAAAACTACTTCATGATCATGAGAGTGTTGATCAACAGCATTGCAATCAACAATGGCATTTTCATTACCGTTAACGCCCTTTACAGACTTATCATCAACATTAAACACACCTTCATGAGCATGTATTTCATGTGCTTGAACCACCTCTCCAGGTTTATCATCACCATATTTATGGTCAACGTTAGATGCACCTTCACTTTATTTCACCATAACATCGGAATCATGAGCATGTATCTGAGTAGCTTGAACAGGCTCTCGAGGTTTATCATCAACACTTACCACCACCTCACCCGGTGTTTCGCCATCTTCCTTGTTTTCGCAGGTTTTGTTCATCTATCCCAACCTGTTTGTCCTCACCTTCGAAAGTCCATAAACAGAGAAATCATCTTCTAGCTCCACTGCTCATCTAGTCGCAAATTGTTTCCCAGTAATTATACAAGAATAACACATCTATATGGATGACCAAATATAGCAAACATGTATAGATAGTGTGTGGAATTTATATATACGTGCTTCAACCGATTGAGAAAATGTTTCATTCAAATTAGGTAAATTCAAATGACCGGGATCATGATGCGGAATGTGATCATCTAACGGCAATGGTCCGTCGTGAAGACAATATTCCACAAGTCGCGACATAGTTGATGGAAAAGCGGGGGTCTATATAAGTAAGACCAACTTGTTCGCTTTCGGCATTTACACAACTCGATTTGTCGCATTCGTAGTTAACCAAACCGATTAGGTATGTAACAAAAAACAATAAAATAAAAAGTACTACTAAAAGGAACATAACCTTATTATAATCAGCCGAATGAACATCACGAGAACGAAGATCAAACAAGCTAGGACTACCATACCAGTTTTCATTATGAATTGGACTTGACGTCTGAATTTCATCCGATTTGCCGTGCGTATGAGTTGAAGTCTGAAATTTAAAATATACAATCAATTATACTACTAAAGAAACCTGCTAGCAGTGGATTAAAAACCAATAGCAGTGGTTTGATAGACACTAGCAGTGGTTTGATAGACGATAGCAGTGGATACATCAAATTTACAAAACAACCCCCCAAGTGATACATTATCAGGAACCTGCTAGCAGTGGATTGAAAACCACTAGCAGGGGTTTGATAGACGCTAGCAGTGGATACATCAAATTTACAAAACAACCCCCGAGTATACATTATCAGGTCAACTCCAATGAGGAATGAAAATCACGTGTGGGTACATATACTTACGACTTACGAGTTTTTAAAAGAAGTTGTAATATACGTGTCTCGTTTTTCTAATTCAAATTTCTTACGAAACATATATCCTAAAAATGAATGTAAAGACCATGTTCACCTTTGGACGTTGTATCTTTAGAGCTTCCTCAACAACGGCAAGTCTATTTTCAATATCATTAAGGACTCCCACATTAATTACTAGCTTGCTCGGGTCTGTATCTTTATTGGCTCGGGGTTGTATCTTTAGAGCTTCCTCTACAACGGCAAGTCTATTGTTAATATCGTCTAGCTGATTGGAACTTTGACCTTTATCAGTTAGTGGCACATCATTATTGACTATAGCCACCTCTTTATCACCTAACGCCACATCCGATCGCTTATCACCACCTCTTTATGCACCTACAAAGGAAGATCGAAATGAATGTGCAATGGTCAATTGTCAACGTGAATACAACCATGGTTTGCACAAACGGGCCAACTTACCTCATTAGTGGGATCATCAGCAGGTAGACTATCCAACTGGCTCAAATATGCGTTACTTGGTGCAAACAATGGTTGTAACATTTCCGCATTTGTTGGAAGAAGATCCAAGACTGGAATAGAACCCTAGTAAAAAAACAATAATAAAGTTAAAAACAAATATAACGAAGTCGTAACTTATTTGACAAATACAAACAAATGGAAATGCTTACAGGACCAAAAAGTTGGCCATAATGGCATTTGCCAAATGTTTTACCCTTTGACCAACAAAGACAACGTGGTATCTTTGACGGGTCTTTGTTCCACCATGAAGTGCTAGTGGGATAACTCTCAAGAATCCATATCTAAAATTAACGAAAATAATAAAATCATTGTATGAACTGCTAGTAAACAAAAACTGAGATGTTCATAAATGTAATACACATCTAACCTTAAAAGCCAAGAAAAAGCCAGAAATATTATATGTTGCAATTGTAGAAGGGTTTTCTTGCAATTTCTCTTGTAGTGAGCATTGTAATGCCGGGTACCACATTGGCTAAATTTTTGTAAAACGGGTCCGTAAGAACTCTCCCATGGATATGCATTCCATGCCCCAAAATCCTCAACTAATTTCAACAAATGATTGTCAACAATATACCAAGGTCCACGACCTATGAACACGACCTCAGCGACTAGCAACAAACATACCCTTACCGCATCCTCAGCTGATAACTTTGAAAATGCCGTGTCATTCCGAAACGAATCTAAAAGCTCATTCCCTTTTACAGTTACCTTTCTTATTAATTGTTTTTCAGGAAAGACACGCAAAGCAAAAGGACTTCGTTCATTTTCTACAGGGGGAGGCAAACGACCAAAACGAAATCCAGTCATCAATAGAAACTGTTCCCGACCGAATTTCAATACCTTGTTCCCAATTTTGTATAAAATGGGGGGACAAGAATCAAGAAGTTTGTCGATATTTACCTGGTGTTGTAAAACAAAATTAACAATATGATTGCCTTTACCTAGGTCAGGGATATCTAACCATGGCCCAAAATAGTTGCTCGAAAAATTTCATTCGATCCGGATTGCTTAACAATTTAGACTTAATTTGCGAAAACAACTTAACCTTGAAGCGAACCGTTACCTTAGCATCAAAATATTGGGAATGTAAGCCATTTTCGAGTTTAATTGATCAATAATTAGGGATTGATTTAGGGTTTCACAATTTTGAATTGTGTTTTTTCTGGTAGTAGTGTTAGTGTGTGTGTTTGTATTTGGGTAAAAAATTTGAAAACAGGGTTAAAATTTTAAAAAAGGTGTAAAAGTATTGTTAAAACAGTACTTTAGGTACAAAAAGTGTACAGAAAATAAGTCGCTTATATTGTTTCGCTTAAGTCGCTCAACCTCGGGAAGGAACTAAATGTATAAAAAAATAATTTTGTAACTTTGACTTTTTTTACTAAAAGACAAAACTAAATTTCGCAAGATTCTAAAAAAGTCGCTTAGATTCGGTCATTTGTAAAATCGTAGTCAGTAAAAGTCGAGAAAAATGATTGGGTACACAAACTTCAAGGACACTTGTCAAGATTATATGAAAAGTAGAAAAGTCGCAAGTCTCAAAGTTTAATTTGGAAATACCTAAACTTTTTTCCTAAAAAGTGATGACACCTTGAGCAAAAGATGCATTCTCATAATTAGCCCTTTAAATACTTAACCGGTTTTATCCGGTTTGGAACCGGTTTTTAACCGGTTAACCGATTTTTTTTTTTCGTTTTTCAAAATTTAAACAAACTTACACTGAATAAACTTCAACTTTTATTTATAACGTCGAAAATACATAAACTGAAAGGAAATACATAAACTTAAAGGAAATACATAATACGTAAGCATAAAAGTCCTAATAGTCGTCATCGGATCCCCTAGCTTCTTGAGCAGCTGCATCTTGTCTTAGTTCTTCATCGGAAAACATCTCGATTTCACCCGCTTGTGCCTCTTCCACGTAGACCTCCCCTTCGAAGTCTGCGGCATTTTCAAGATCACTTTATCTTGCACTCGCTTCATTGCGTCAAGTGATCTTTCAAACCCATACACATCTCCAAAGAAGCGGTGTGAGTCATTTTCGGTTTGATAAAACCCTTCCACTTGTTGAAAAAGCGGATTTGAAGCTACCAAGTAGCTTGTACACTTAGTACATCACGAGCCATTTGGGATAGAACGGGAAACATTGCTTCCTTTGCTTTCTAAAACGCCAACACATCAAAGTTTTCAACTTGCTCGGGCGGAATATGTGAGATAAAATCGGTTGTGGTATATCTTTCATATTCACTGTTCGTGAAACGATCATTTTTTGACCGTTTGTTGGGATTCTCTCTTATCCTTTTATGCAAAGCAAGTATCGGATTCCCTAAAACCCCTTGATGATGATGAAGAAGACTCGTGAATAGTAGGAGGTGGGTTACCATATTTTTCAAAATAATATTCCCACAAACTTTTAAAAGAATGGCCAAAGGACTCTTTTGCATCATCAGCATAGTTCGGGTTTGACGCGAAACAACCCAAATCAGTCACAATCGAGTCAATAAGCACCTCTACCCCGCTTACATTATAACATAGATTTAATGCAGCCGCACAAGTAATTAACGGTGGCAAAGTTTCAAAATATTTCAAAAGCTTTTCTTTCATCCTGGAAACCATGCTTGTATAAACACCACCATGAAATTCAAATGCAGAAATTTGTGAAGACATCAAGAATAGTTGCTCGAGTACCAAATGAGCCGTTGGATAATAAACCCCCGACAAGTTTTTTGTTGCGTTGTAAAAAACTTCAAGTAGTCGGGTTAGTTTTTCAATAGTATCCCAATTATCGGCATTAAATGGAGCACACCTACCCCTCCCCGACAATTTCTCATCATGAAAATATTGCAAAGTCACCTTTTGTTTTAAACCACTTATGAACATAAGATAAGTGGAGTTCCATCGTGTTTCAATATCTCAACAAGATTGTAACCAAGGTTTCCCCGCATTTTCACACAACCGAATGTATGCATTATATCTTTTATTACCCTTTTTAAAAACATCGACTAACATTTTTTAAAATTTTCTTTCACTTCACTCAAATGCGGATCTTTTAACCCCGCTTGCACGGCCAAGTTAATGATGTGTGCAACACATCGACTATAAAAAAATCACCACTACAAGGTGGCTCGTATTCCATTTTTAGTTTACCCATTGCATTTGTGTTGTTACTAGCATTATCCAACATTATTAAAAAAAATTCTGTCAAGTTAAACTTATGAAACACTTTTCTCAACAAATTGTATAAAGCTTCTCCAAAGTGAGGAACCGGAAAGTTTTCAAATGTTACGACTGCTTCATCATTTGCCAACTTTCGGATCAACCCAATGCGGTAACACAAAGGTACGAAATGGCAAATTATGAGGAGCGGACCAAACATCGGTTGTTAAATTAACACAAGCATCTAAATTTAAAAAGTATTTTTAAATCTTGTTTAGCCGCTTTCCACATTTTCATAGCATCGCGTTTTAGAGTCATACGACTTACATGATGGTACTGCGGTTGCATATAATTGCACACCTCAAGTCGTCCCATCGTGGTCATAGTGGTTGAACGGCAAATCACGTTGAATCACCAAACCGCCAATTTTTGACGGAGTAAATCATGATCGTATGCAAAAATAGTCCGCCTCGAGCCATGGACGATTGATCGGCTTCCGAACCGATTTGAGTGCCTTGCAATACTTATGTTTGATATGAGCCCTCAACGTCGAGTTGGAACCGGCAGACAATATACTCAAGCAAAGTTTACATTGAGCCTTTTTCTTACCGTCCGACATTAGGACGTAGTTGAAGTGTTCCCATGGATCTTTTACACGGTCGCATGGTAAAACTTTGATAATCGTCGCTGCACTTGTTGAACCAGCTTCGGTGTTGTTGGTGTTTGAACTTTCCGTACTTTCGGTTTTGATTTTTTTGAGTGTTTTTTGATTGCTTGAAAGTGATAATTAACCAAATACATAACACATCTATTTATACTAACATTTAGATGGCAAAATGGTAATTTTTAAAACATATTTAATAAAATCCGCCCCCCCCCCCCACCACACTCCTTCCCGCCCCTCTTTCAAAATTTCAAATTCAAAATTTTAAAATTCAAAATTTTAAAATTAAAAAACACCCAAAAAAACCGCCCATAGCCCAAAAACAGGTTCCTAACCGGTTAACCGAACCGGTTTGGTTATTCGGTTAATAAAAACCGGTCTCCAAACCGGTGGTTTTTTCAAAATGTCAAACCGGTTCCTAACCGACGATTTGGATAAAAACCGGACCGGTTATGGTCAAAACCGGTTTTGACCGGTTGGGTTTTTCGGTTTGTCTTCGGATGCGGTTCGGTTAACCATCTAAAAACCCTAAACCCCTAAAACCCTAACCGCTAAACAAAAAAAACCTAAACCCTATCTGCTAAACCGTAAGAAACCTAAACTCTTAACCCCTAAAAAGCTTGACCCAAAAAAGTTAAACCCCTAAACCCTAAATACCTAAACCCTAACCGTAAACCCTAAACCCACAAAAAAGTCGAAAAAAAATCATCGTCGAAAGTATATGATGTGGGATATCAAATTAAAGGTAATTTTATGCTTGTCGTGATGGTATGATTAATTTCGTCTAACGATCAATTAGGGGTGAGCAAACGGACCGGATGGACCGGACCGACCGACAAAACCGACCGGATCGAACCGAAACCGACCGGATCGAACCGAACCGACGGACCGATGGACCGGCCGGTCCGGCCTTGGCCTAAGTTTTGCCGGATTCGGTCTCGGTCGGTCCGGACCACAAACCCAAATTTAGCCTTGTTGGACCGGACCGACCGACGGACCGACCGGACCGGACCGACCACATTCGGTCTCGGTCTCGGTCTAGGGTTTTTGCCGGATTCGGTCTCGGTCCGGTCCGGTTTTTCTCGGTCCGGTCCGGTTTTCGACCGATGAGCACCCATACGATCAATGGTTTGTGAGATATTAGTTTTTAAAAATGAAGGTGAAAGTTTATTTTATTGTTTTGATGAAAAAATGAGTTGTTGAATATGGTTTATTTGATCTTTAGTTTTTCTTTGATCTTTATTGAACCAAACTCCAGTATACATTTTGTTCATCATAATACCAATGGTCGCTCGGGGTGTATCCCTGCTCGTCCAAGCGGAAGTGTTCAAAGTCATCTAGTAGGTATGAACTTTCCTAGCCGCCTTATCGGTAAGTCATAAAATGGTGTTTGAATCAAAACCTGGAAACACTTTTTCATGGCTTAAACCTAAGAGAATATAACGCTTTCAGGTTTACAAAGTACAACAATATATATTCACATAGCTTACAACAAAACCTCAAAGAAAATGAGTATGATGCAAGTGATACAAAGAATGCTATGAAATGATGTCGTGAATTT